>VZTO01013373.1:0-14432 GCA_013400615.1 Syrrhaptes paradoxus
GCACAAAGCGCCCCTACACATGATTAGTAATAATTCCCTGGAAGTGCAAATTTTAAATCATGTTTAATTCAAGCAACTGATTTAATTTTCAATGTCTAAGTTGCTTATAAGCTACCCCACAACCTGTAAAGCAGTATAAGAGACGAGTAATCTCCTGCTGCAAATGTTCTACAGATTGATTGTTAGCAGTAAAGCCATGTTCCCTGCAGAGGCACATTGCAAGGCGTGTGTACCAAATCCAGTACCATGCAGCAGCAAAATGCATCCAAGGAGATTCCATGCTTAAAATTACTCTTGTTCTTGTTAATACATTGCGTTGCAAGTACCTCGCACTGACATAACACAGCTCGTACCACCTTTGCTGGATTTTGTAACAAACGCAATAGGTGATGGTTGCCTATGGTCCTAATGGGCTGTCCAGTTTCTGTGTGCCATAGCAACATGTGCTTACCCAGGCACTTCTAGCAGGGAGCTGAACTAAGGCAAGAGAAAGACCAGGCCTACAAGGGCCTCTGAAAGTACAGGAATCCTCAAATAACCAGTTGTTTGGATTACTTGCGTCAATACCCAACTCTGACATTAAATATTTCTAAGAGTTCTGACTTCCTTTTAACTCCAATGCATTCACTTCCACATCTTGGGATGACAAATGGAAAAAAAAAAATTCACAAGTAGTTCCTCTTGCCTCCTTTCAGTTCCAGACTTCCTTGATTGCCTTCCAGCATTGACACCATAGATGGTTTTTTGACTGCACAAATGCAGAGAGTTGACACTGTTTCCTTCCTCGCCACTGCTGGCAAGCACAAATACCCAGTGGAAAATAACAGAAGGTAAGATATCTGGCTATCAGCATCATCAGCAGTCTGCTGTGTTTCCAAAGCATGTAAACAAGGACAACTGGATCCTTCTATGGTAATACTGAGTGATAAGAGCTGAGCTGCAGCAATGCTGAAGACCTCTGTGCTACCTCAGTACCCACTGCAGTGCATGCGAAGCAGTGGTGATGTCAGTGAGGGGCATCTTTGATGCACATTCTTGTGCAGCAGAGCCAGGACAGCAGCAGCAGCTGGAATGTTAAGGGCTGGAATCTCAGTAGATGGTCCCACTTATATCCTTACCCCAAATTATCATGTCTCACTGGTACCTTATCATTGTTGTTAGGAACCTCCAAGATATCTTAAAGGAAGACAACATCTGGTATAAGTTTAAGTCTGGGGAACTAATGCTGCGCTTTCATATCTGGTCTGTGTAGCTGTTCCCTTCAGATGCAAAAATGAGCTGGTTGAATTTCTCACTGCAAATATTATTCCTTGAATCTGGTGCACCACGCGCCTTGTAAAATCTTATTGTAAAAACTAATTTCAAAGAAACAGCTTAAACAACTTCTAAAATGCAGAAATTCCATTTATTATACTGAGAACATCAATTGCAAGAAGTCTTGCAATGCATTCTCTTCATTCTACGTACAATACAGTACATTGTTCTCCACAATAAGTTACATAAAGGCAAATTTTATGTACACATAAAAAGGATCAGTGTCCAGAACTATTTGCACAGCATATCTGTCATTCAGAAATCAACCATTTAAATCTTTAGTTGCCTTCAGAATTCTTGAAGCAAACTGAATTCACAAACAAATCTTAATTACCTGGTTTGAGAAGGTTTTTCAACTAATTTCTAAATTCAGTGGAGATAAATGGTTTAACCACTGAATTAGCATTCTCAGCATTCATTCTATAAACAAATGTATTAAAAATGAGGTGCAACATATGGTAGCGTATAAGACAACATGGAGAAAAATGACCTGCCTGCATTTAAACTGTGTATGCATCCCAAAATATCCAAAAGGGAAGCAGCGAAGAAGTAGTGCCGTTGTACAAGGCACTAATGAGACCACAGCATAATTCTGCTTATGCATGCTCAAAAAAACCAACCAAAAAAAAAAACCAGAAAAAAATCCCCAAACCCTAAAACCCCCTCAAACTGAAAAAGTGAACAATAAGGCTACTAGGATAATCAGTAAAACAGAGAACATTGTACTAAGGAAGACTGTAATAGCACTTGCTTTTCCAGTTGCTGAAACAGCTAAGAGTATATGACTGCCTTCTGAAAATATGACAGGAAAATGCCCAAAAGAGAAAACAAAGCAAAAGGACAATATTGGCATAATAGCAAATGGGCCTCTAATAAATTTATAAGGGAATAAAAAGATGGTTCCTCAACTTGAAGGACGAGATGTATGTGCAGGGCCTTTGAATAAGGAGGAGTGGGGCCAAAAACTGTTAAACAAACAGGTTTAATAGCATAGCTCAGTTTACAGAAGGGATTCTGTGATGTGGCATCTACTGTGGGAAAAGACCAGACCTAGAAACATACAACTGGGACATTCCCAACTTGTCTGATGCATCAGAGAGATAAAAAGGTGTTGGCTCTTTTGCAGTGTGAAATTACATCATACGCTCTAAAATTCCACTTAAAAAGATTTTCATTCTCCCCACCTACACATGAATTATTCTATATTCAACCACATGAATGTCTGTTAATACAAAAAATGTTGCACCAAACCTTGCCATGAAATCAGCAACCTGAACAGCTGGTGTACCAGTCAGCACATCTCATGTACCTTTCACAGTGAGATTCTTTTTCCGACATTTCTCTTGTTTTTAGCACGGGGTGTAAGCATAGTATCCTTCTAAAGTCACAGTGCAGTGAGCCATACAGACTGAAAATATTCCAGACAACACAAAAGATTATTTCATTTAATTCTTAAAATAATGCAAATACAAGAATTGAAATGTACCGTGTGGAAAAGTGGTGTTGTACATTTCACTGATTTTTTCCAATCAATACTGAAGACACTTTCCTTGAACCACATACACTTTCCAATTTATTTGGGTGCTTGAACTTGCAAGATATGTAGGTAATACTGTATCAGTCAAAGAATTATTCAGAAAACAAATACAAGAACCAAAAAGCCTCAAAACTCTTCTTCACTGAAAAAGAGAGGCACTGCATTTTTAAGCTGAATTAAGGCTATAAAATGATGCTGGTTCATTGTGAATTTGAAGTCATCAAATGTCACAAGGGTGACATTTAACCCGCTGCTTCGCTGTTAGTCCTGTAAGCCTGCTTACGGAGGTGGGTCTCGATCTCCTCCCTGAAGACCAGCATCCCGAGGTGTGAGTGAGAGGCTTCATTCATGGCTTTGGACTGGATACACATGCGATATTGCTCCAGAGTGAGTTCATCTGCACAATGTTTCTCATGCCAGAGGTGAAAGAGACCAGGAACTGGTGTCCTGATCACAATAAGGTCACCATGCAAGTACTTTCTGTAAAGGTGAACATCCTCACCGCCCCAGCCTTTCACTTCCAAGTCAAAACCCCCTATAAAAACAAGATCAGAAAATGTTATTTTGATACACAAGGTAGATGAAGGGCAAAGGGAGCAACACTCGTTGGGTAATGTATTACCAAATCTTGTACGACATACCAGAAATTCTGAGGCAATTAACTTTTCTCCCTGCCAAAGCATGCCACATTGAGGGAGAGGAGCTTCAAGCATACCATATCCTTGGCAGTGGTAACTACCCAGGACACAGATCATGCAATGCTGACTTCAGAAAGTCTCTTAGAGCGGTGTCTCCAAATCGCATTATGCATGACATCCCATGTGACAGCTGCAGAAAACTGTAGGCAAACCTCACTGGCTACGCTTTTGGGTTATTTTCAGCAATCATAATGGATTTTAGCAGCTGGAAAATGAAGCAGTCATGCACCATATGAAAAGCCCTCTCTAAAAATGACAGCAAATTAGTCCACAGGTCACAACTCAAAAGGCTGGGTTAAGAAAAGGAACCTGTTCACTATTTTGAGTCCTCTTGCCTTTTCAGGACCATAGTGAAAATCTACCCAAACTCATGCACAATTTCAAAACTCTAGAATTATGAAGTCTTCGTTTAGCATATACCATACACATGGCAATATGTCTGCTATTAGAAATCAGCCTGCATACAAGCCATTATACAGCACACAGGGCTATATTATTACACCTTCTGGCAGACTGTCTTTAAGACTGTCTTCCAAATTTAAGCCCACCAAGCTGTTTGCAATGTTAACAGCACGCCACACGGGGGTGCCAAAGCATATTTCTAAAGCCTCGAACACCTACATTCAACTACTTAAGGTTATTTACAAGATTGAATTTGAATGTTGCTTGTCTATGCTTGTCTATGCTATGCGTTTCTTAAACTTGATTAATTTGCTTCAGAAAGTCACAAAGTACAAAAAAATGAAAGATTTTTAGAAGTTCTAGAGTGAAATATTACCAAAAAATATTGTGACTTTTAACAAACACTCATCAAACGGGAAATCAAAATCCAGAAAAACTAATTTATCTCATTGGTCAAACTTGTCAAGCAAACCTGACAGCTGGGCTTAGGAAAGTAATAAAAGAAATAAATTCATTACTCTCTTGTTATTAGATAGGAGAATCAATTTTTAAACTTTTTTTTTTGCAGTTGCATCTTACCAACAGTCAGAAAGTCTGTCCGATATTGACAAGTCATCCCAAAGCCAAAATCCCGCCAGAAACCAGAATCTTTCTTGTGTACCTGCAATTTTAAAACAATATCATTTTGAAATGCAAAATATACTGAAGGAGATATATTGCACATAGTTTTGTAGAAAGCTAAACTCTTATGATCATTTTCTCAATGCCAGATACAGCATATAACACTTGAGAGCTTCTGTGTCATGTGTGTCATGTACTGACGTGGGCTTCCTAATTACCTTCACCCTTTGCCATCTGATTCCAAATACTTATTCTCACTGGAGTTTCTATGTGTACCTTTCTGCCACACCACACCTATCTTCTATAGTAAACTTTTGGTAGTCTATTGCCAAATCACCTGTTCCCAAAACTCCAAGTCCTACCTGGTTTCTAAGGCCAGATTTGTCTCTTCTTATTCTGATATGACAAGTAAAGTAAGTTTTGTGACTTAAATCGGCAACCATAGAGTTGCTGGATTCAGAAAAGTAAACAGCAGAGTTGTCAGGCAGGAGCTCGCTCCTCTCTCAGCTGTGACTACCTGAGGCCATATGCAAAAGCTGCCCTCCTACTTTCAGTAGGATCCTTGTAAACAACACAGGGTGTGAGGATTGTTATGTTTTTTTCTTTTCTTTTAGTAAAGCTGTATTGCACTCTCCTTTCTCTCCTCCGAACCTGTCTACCTCAGCAGTCCCAGCTGCAAAACCCGATGTCATTAGGCAGTCTCTTGAAAAGGAGCCAGGCTGGACGTTGACCATGGCCATTCCATCTTCAGCCAACAAAGACCCAGAAATACAGCACCTACTTCCTTCTGCTGAGCCCCAAATTATCCTTAAACCTATTCTCTCGATTATTTGTAGGGTTTATTTGTTTATTATTGTGACTACAAGCTTCCCTAGAAGCAATGTTTCTCATTTCAAAAGCAAGATGAGATTAGCAGTGTAACAGCCAATGGTTCTGTCAGATGTTGGGTGGCAAAGGTAAAGAAACAATCTGCACAGAGTACAGCTGTCCACAGCACAAAAAAAAAAAAGCAATGACTAAACCTCTTAGCCCCCCTCGAGTTACATGTCACTCTTCCTGCAACTACGATTTAGTAGTTAGCAAAGGCAGCCAATTCTGAAAGAAACTTATCAAACACCGTTAATAAGATTTTTTTTCCTTTCATGACTTCTTTGTTTGGTGGAACGTAAGGCAAAAGTTAGTACCATGTTATGTCACTATCCTCCTAAAATACTGGTTTTCCAAGCCAGAATTAAGCAATAGATCAAAACTAACAACTTCATTTGATTAATAGAACAATAGCACATTATTACTTTTTCTTTTAATCTAAGTAGAACTCCAAGTTTATCTAAGAACAAGTTTTGTACTGCTTGGTAAGCTTTTCTTCCAAGTGCTGTGTCCATAATAGAGAAAAGTGTTTAGATACACACTGCCAAAGGTCACAAGATATCCCAAACAGACTTCTAAGCTACACTTAATTTTGTTTTAATACAAAGCACAAGCAATTCTATCCAGAGTAAATCACACTGCTTACCAATTGTTGCTCCACAGGGGGTGGTATATCTTGGTTGGCATAAACAATAGCAGGATTATAAAGGCTGAATACCACAGGATAAAAAACCTTTTTCCCTGGAAGTTAAAAGGTAATTGTTACTCACTGTGGGCATACTTTCTGAAGGCAAGAGGAAACCATAAATACTCTCTTTACGTAAAATATTATCTCTTAGCCATCTAGTGAAAATAAATAAAAGGTCCAACTGCGAGGATTTCTCATTTAGACAGCCCATTACATCTAGCGGGGAAAGAGCCCATAGGATTAAAAAAAAAATATGTACATATTTATACACACTCTAGAGGTATATATTTATATATATGTTTATACATAATTAAATACATATATTATATATATATAATACATCACAATATCACATTAGATGACAGTGAAAAATCCCTGCAATAATGGTATGCAGTAAAGCTAAAAAATGTACAAGTAACACCTTGCATAGCTTGAGTTTTATGAACTTGCCTCTTTCCACAAGCAGTTAAAAGTGTGTACATCCAGGATGTCCTGCAAGGGCACTAAGCACCATGAGTATCCTGATTATGCTGTGACACCAGTTCTCTGCCTATACAGAAGCCAGATAAATATTTTTCAAGGATCTCTTGCATTGCCAGTGCTGCACAGGTATTGATGACAGCCCACGAGAATGCTCAGAATTCTGATTTGGGCACGTACTCTGAATGTGTGAGAAGCATTTTCAGATTTCACTTAAAGCAAATGTGACAAACTGTCAGTATGAATTGTCAAGCAGTCTTTCAATTCTTTTCCTTGTGAAAGCTCACAAGAAGATCCTCTCCAAAGTTTTTCCAATTATTTATACAACTTGTTTCATGAAGTGCAGAGACAGACAAATGGAAAAAAAAAAATCAAGAAACTGAATCCAAATATCAGGCTTATAGCAGATTTTCTTGCCTGTTTATTATGTGAAGAAAAAGTATCTATTCATTCCAAATTGACGTTTGGAGAAAATGGTTTCTGGCTGCAACAAATCTGGAATAACAGTAAGCATTAAAAAAAAGAATCCAAACAAATATTTGACAGAAGAAGGTCTTAACTAGCATGCTTGTTAACTCAAGAAAGCCTTATCCTTCTTGGCATAAGCTTGTAGAACAAGCTTCATAAAAACTTGAGAAAAATGGTCAGAAATTTTCAGAGCTTGGGATGTAAAAGTGGAACATTAGCTTAGTCTCTGTAAATGAACACATTGTGTAGCTCTACTGAAAACCATTCATATGTGGTGCGTCTTGGCCATACAAGTGTAAGACAGAAACCAAACTTGTTAAGGATTTCCATATAACAAAAATAACCTTCCACCATAAGTGCTATATTGAGTTTTGTTACACATATTTACATGCAGTCTAATTGTTAAAGCAATTAAACAGTCTAGCTTTATTTTAGACTGACAGATCTCAAGAACATGTGAAAATTGTGCTTACCGTACAAAAAAGACCACATATTCTTAAAACAAGCCACGCAAAGGCAAAAGTTACTTCTCAGTCTAAATACAATTGTCTTTTGTGCACAGAGTATTTTTCATTTTCCTATGTGCACGGTATTGAATAAACTCTACCATTCAAGTTCATTTTCTATATGCTCAACAGAGGTCAGCTTAAGCCAAACAAGACAAGAAGATTTGGTTACAGCAACTCTAAAAGAACGTACCAGGCTCAGCATTTAAGCGACAACTGTTGAGGAACTCAGCTGTGAAATAAACATCAACATCACAGAAGAACATCAGGACCTCGCCCTTTTCCCAGGCTCTGGCGCCCATGTCAAGTCCTCGGCCTCGGTTAAATTCCTCATTCAGAGAGACAAATGTGTAATTGTGGAAGTCAGTTTCTCTAGAAAAAAAAACAAGGCCAAACCCAAAATAAACCCGTGTGGGGGGCAGAAGGGACCATTTATACTTTTTCAGCATTTTACAGTAATTTTATTCCGGAAATTTTTTAAAAAACAGTTATATCATCAGGATATGAAAAAATATCTGTTCCACTTAGTTGTCTATTTTAAGCATCAAAGTTTAGACACTGTAAAAAGATGGACCTCAGTCTTACTTCATAACTTCACATTTAATTATTCAGACAGATTAAAAAGGCCTTTTGGCAACTGACATGAATTAAAGTGTTCTCTTAAGCTACAGTGCCATCTAAAATTTGTCCCCAATATCTCTGTCCTGAAAAGAAGTCCTGAGCAATATCTCTGTCTTTACTATGTCAGAAAGGAAGGCAAGTGGAAAGCCAGAGTCCTGGCACTACCAAACTCATGAGGCAAAAGGTCATCTGTGTGGTGATGCCACCCCAACCTGGACAGTTTGCTGCTCCTCACTATTTCATACCAGTAGCACACATGCCTGTACTCATCACAGAAGAAGGAAGGAGCAGCAAATGGAGATTGTAAAAACACCCTGTGAACATCTTCAAGCAAAGTGTCTACTTTGGAGACACTTCAGAAGGCAGAGCTTGCAGAGAACAGAGTGAAGATACTCAACAGTAGCACCACTAAGGAGATAAAGAACAAGATAAATGCCCTGTGAGTTTGCAGCACTGCATCTGACTCAATGCCATAAGAAGACATCTCACAGGGAGCACAGCAGGTGTCACAGAGGCCCCAAAAGCAGAGATGACCAGCTCTCAGCAAGCAAGGTGGCAGGGAGGCTCTGCAGGAGGAAGGCAGCAGCGCTCCTCCCTTCCTAGAAGATGTCTGTGCACGCCAGGCCAACTCACCATCACATTTTCAGCCAGCGACACAACAGCCTATGCCTAATACACTTCATCAAGCAGAGTCTTGGCCAGTGTTGTGAGACAGGGATTACGTGAGAGCCCAGCTTATTCTTGGCTAACAAGGATAACAGGCTCCCAGCTCAGGACGAGAACAAGAGCTCAGGCCAAGAAGGAGTCCCTTAGCTACAGTGTTACAGATGCTATTACCTGTCCCATACCTCTGAGGCAAAAAAAGGCAACATTTGGGAATTTTCCATCCATACTACTTTAACGCTATTTACTGAGACAGCCGCAATGAAACAGCGTTTAAAGTTGTTTTATAGCAGAGGGTAAGTACAGGACCACATACCTAGTACCTAGAGGACAGAGGGCAAAGATTAACTTGAACTCATCAGCCCATCAGCCTACTTTGACTACATTTCCTTATCATTAAATAAAATTGATTCTCCAGCGACGGACCTACTGAAATGTCCTTCCCAGTTCCAAAGAACTTTCACTCTGTTAGCTTGACTGAATATTCACTGCAAAACTCAACCCTGTTGTTTTTTGGACTGTCAGACAGAAACCTCAAAGCCACTGCCCTTAGTCTTTTTTGGCCTATGACTTGGCTTTCAGTAGTCTTCAAGAGATGTCTGCAACTTAGGCTGTAAAATGCTAACCAAAAAATAAAGTACTATAAATAAAGCTTATTTTTCCTATTAACCTGTAATGGACTATAAACTTATTCTTTTTATTATTAAATTATTAAAAAAAATAAATGCCAATCAATATTGTTTGTATTGACTGACACTGGATCAACACACTTACCTAGCTACAGATTCTAGGATGCTTTTTACTTCTGATAGGCCATCCTGTCCAAAATACACCACCGTGAGATGAACACGCTTATCCTGATGAATACACACTTCCCTGTAAGCACAAAGATAAGCTGATACTAATAATTACTTGCAACACAACAGAAGCTTCAGGTACTTAAAAGCTATTGCATTTAGAGGTATTAGCAGATTTACATCTTCTGGTCAGACTTCAACTAGCTTCTAAAGGAAACAAGGAAAGGTGTTTTCCCTCTTCTTTCCCCATCTTTCCCATTTGAATCAGAAGGTTCCAATAACGTATGTCTCATTCCAACACCTTATTTTAGAAATAGGAGCTCAAAAGCTGGTGTAAATACAAAAACAATGTTCAAGATCATCTGTGTCCAGGTTCACAACGACCCTGGCATTCGGTCTAAAAGGGCTTTTGGTGCAACTTGAGAATCTCTTAAATCCTTTTAGAATAAAAGTTTTCTCTATACAATAGAACTACAGACATTCCAAGGCAGTTGCAACACAATGTTGGAATCATTAGTTCTGCTGCAAATCCACCAGAAAATAAATTCATTTTGAAAAGGAAACAAATTACTGAAAATCAGCAATATAGTTCACTATATAATCTCATGCACCTACCTAAAGTTTTGCATAAATTGTGCAAATGCCTCAGTTCTTCCAGCAAGAGGGACAATAATGTTAATGATTGATCTAGAAATATCAACCGTTTCACTCTTCACTTTCATGAGAGGTCCAAAAGGTCGGAACAAGGTGACATGCCTGTATTCCATGCCATCCATCTTCTTATAAAACAGCTCATACTGTGTCCCCTTATCTCTTTCTGTACGATAGTAACCTGAAGAATAAGTCACACAAGTAATTTGTAAAGTCAAAGATCCCAGCAAATGTATTTCAGAAACACCATTTTTTCCTAAGATCTATAAAGAGGTGGAAAAAAAATAAAAACAAGCTCCGGGGACAAAGCTTCTGGTTTTCCTAGAAACAAACAAACAAAAAAATCAAACCATCACCAATCACCATCCTGCCCTCTTAGACCAGATTTGAGAAACAATCACAAACAGAACTCCAGCTTCCCCTGCTTCTTAGAGACCACAACAGGTTTTATGGTCCTTCATCAATGTCTCATGCAGAATTAGAGCTGGGTCTTCCCAACAAAAAGGGAATTCAGCTATTTGCTATGGAAAATGATGGCTGAAATCTAATATCGCCTGCTCTTAAGCCCTTCAGTAAGGATCTTACCCTGAGCTAGTCCACAGTAAAAGCTGAGATCATCTGGCCAGCAATCAACACAACACAAGCTGTAGGCAGAACAAACGACACATTAACTCATGTGACAAAGCCTGCAAAATCTGAAATGTTGTATCTAAAAAAAAAAATTAAATTGTGTGATAATGTTGGAATGCTTTAAAATTGTTTTCACTGCTGACCACTAGCTACAGTGTTTTCTAAAGCACCAAAAAACAAAGACAATGGTGTTTAACTATAGCCATGGTCCTCTAAGGACTAGGCACAAATTGTTTTCTACAGAGCTGTAACACACTGAGAAAACAATACCCATCCTCTATAAACAAGATTACCTGTTTATAGATATTTTACTCCTAATAGGTAGGAAAATCTATCCCATTTCATTCAGAACATGGTCCTTTCATTTAAGGAACACCAAGGAAGCAAATTAAGCCAACAGCTTCTCTAATTTTACACCACAAATGAAAAGATCAAGACTCATTTGTAGCTTTGACTGAACTGAGCTCTGGATTGCTAATCCCATATCTGTACTAAACTGAGAAAAAAAAAGCCATGACAGGAAAAATCCTCCAACAGAACTGCCCTATGTTCATCCCATCTGTGCTCTCCTCTCTCACCCACAAGGAAAAGGTGTGTTGCAGAGAAGAAACATCCACTACAATAAGAACCAAACAACTTTCAGTTAAGCTGTCCACACAGACTGTTAAGAAAGTTATGAATAGTTGTATATCCCCATGTTTGATGAACACACCTGCCTTTACACCATGCAGCCAGGGTATTTCCATTCACCTGGCAGGCCCGAACTACCTCTTCACCTGCACGCCAGCCTGCAGAGCAGCTGAAATCCTCTCCCAGCCTCCCACCCAGAAAGGAGGTGGCAGGGCACAGGATAGATGAACTGTTCTGGTTATACAAAGGGTTGTCTTTTGTGGTCAGTATTGACACTGTCCTTTTTGTTGTTACTGTCTTTTCTCCAACTGAAATCAAGAGGGGTCAAGGTATGTGAAGGGAGTAGCCCTCAGAGCAGCTTGGTTTTGTTTGCCTCCCTCAGGAACTGGAAAGAAATGATCTTACAGCTTTGCTTCTCTTCCCAGGAAACTCTACTTCCATTTTCCCTTCCTCCCATTTACCTTCTCGTTCACTATAAGAAGCAGAGGAATGCGCACACCACCTTGCCACGGCTTTTTTCCTCTATGCCCCAGGCTCCCTTCACAAACAGTCCTTTCCCAAAATCTCACTCCCTCCATGTTCCTCTGTTCCAGCCTCCCTCCCCAAACCAAATCCAGTTTCATTCACTGAAGTTCTCTCCTTCTGCCTCTGCACTGTATCTGCCCAACAGCCTCTCTTTCACAGCAAGCTTCCTCTTCCCCTCCAGTTTTCAGCTCTGTAATGCACCCTTGCTTGCAGGCGAGCGTGGACAGTGGTAGCCCTGCTGGGAAACACAGACGACCCCACACAGGGTCTGTGGAAGACAGGCGCAGCAGAACAGGCTGGTGCCATCGCACTGGAAGTTAATGGTGACTGAATCTAACCTTTCGACTTACGTGCTTTTTACCCTTTGAACAAAGTTTTGCAATGCACTCCTTTAAGAGACAGAAATCCACGTTTATTCCTTTGTGAACACACAGCTGCATAAAATATGCATCACATTCTAATGCTCAGGAAAGCCATGACAGTTTCACATAGTATTAATGACAAATACTGAAAAGGGTGTTTCAAACAATGAAGTCCACACTGTTGACCATTAGAAGCAGAACAAGATATTAATTCCCTCTCAATCCTTTTCCACTCCAACCCTTTGTACCATGTAGTCCAGTGCTGTAGCATGAAAACAGCTTCTGGGTTACTGGAGCAGCTGATGCACCACAGTGTGAGCACATCATGCTCTCATGCAATATGCAACAAATACTTTGTACCAGTTACTCCTGCATAAATTAACATTCAGTATTATATAATATATTCATTTCTCTAGTATCCAATAGCTGTTTACAAATGAAAATACCATTTACAATGTAAGTTAAGTTTTTAAAATGCATGTCACAGATGCCAAAAGTTTATCTTTAATCAAAGAATAAGCCTAGATGCCAGTCTACAACAGAAGGCTGTAGTACAGAATAAAAACTTCATAAAGACCTTAATATGCAAGTCCACATTTGAGTAGGGCTCTGTCAACATTCAATTACAGGAACATAAGATTCCAAACTTTTGAATCCCAACATCCTACCAGCACCCCACTTCTTTTAAATAGTATGTGCTCCTTGAGTTATTCTCCTTGCTGTGAGCTAACCTCCATAGGTAATCTACTAATTTGAATACTTTTACAGGATTAAAGCTTCTATACACAGAAGCCAGAATTGAGAACAGCCAGAAAAAGAACTCACATCTGTTTTACTTCTTTGTGTAGTATAATTTTTAACACTTGGGACTGACTCATGTAATACAAGTTGCTATCTCACCTTTCAACTAGCATACCTGGCTGCCATCCAAAATAGAACTCTATAAGCAAAGAGGTAAAGAGCAGCAGAAATAATTTAACAGCTGTTATTCCTGGTCCATGAAGCCTTACTCCCTCTGCAGAAGTTCTGTTTCTCACCAAAAGAAATTAAATCTAGGAATATCGGGAATCAATTACTACTATCAAAGCCAAAAAGCCATTCTTCTAATGCCTCAAATACTATTACTCGTGTTACAACTACCAAGAAAGAGTTTGGTTTATAGAATTTAAGTCATATGTCCTAACTTTTTTGTGTGTATTCAAATTCATAGAATCATAGAATGTTTGGGGTTGGAAAGGACCTTAAAGATCATCAAGTTCCAACCCCCCTGCCATAGGCAGGGACACTCTCCACTAGAGCAGGTTGCTCAAAGCCTCATCCAGCCTGGCCTTGAACACCTCCAGGGACTGGGCATCCACAACCTCCCTGGGCAACCTGTTCCAGTGTCTCACCACCCTCATAGTGAAAAATTTCTTCTTAATGTCTAGTCTAAATCTACCCTCTTTCAGCTTATACCCATTACCCCTTGTCCTCTCATTACACTCCCTGATAAAGAGTGCCTCCCCANACGAGAGCAGAGTGTTCTTGTTTGAAGTTCCCATGACACTGGCCAGTTTCTAGTCTTATACAAGGCATACTAAAAGGGATATTTGCAGGACAAACAGTTCATGCTATTCTATGCACGGCAAGGACTCTGGAACAGAGTTTAGACTTTCAGCTTGCAGCACTGGGATAAACAATTTTTACACACCAAGGATGGGTGGGCACTTTTCAGGCCTTTGCCCAGTTCCAACTGGAAACACAGAAGCAAGAGAAATGGACCCAAACAGCAGTGCTCAAATTCTGGTGGACATTCAGTAACAAGACCTTTATCCAATGAAAGAGCTTTTAATATCTTGATAAAATAAACCCATTACACTAATAAACGTAACCCAAATAAACCAGTTACATCGATAGTAAAGTACAGATGTCCATGACTGTTCCTCAATGAGTTCTGCATCGCTATTCAAGGGGGGGGGAGAGTTGCTCTTTA
>VZTO01013374.1:0-41157 GCA_013400615.1 Syrrhaptes paradoxus
CAACCTGCTGTGGCTGACCTGCTATGGGCAGGGGTGGGACATGGCGCTCTCTGGAGGTGCCAGCTGGCCCAGGTGCCATTGAAGTTCTACCCTTACAGTTCTATCACCTAGGACTAAGTCCCAACTAATAAAGGTGTTTGAGGATATGGTGGAGGAAATAGTACTGCCTCTACAAGGCCAAATAGTAACAAGTGTAAAGAAAGCTTCCAAATTAAATGAAAGATCAAATAAAATGTAATTTTCCACAGAGGTTAAAGTGTAAGGCTCCCTTACATTTGTCACCTCCAAGTCACTTACTAAGAACTTCTGATTATTTTTTTCAGCTGTCCGTTCATTCTTGCATTGCTGCAAGTTTAAAATTTCTTGAAGGGATTTGGTTTTACCTACATATACTATACACTAAGATTTTGTTTTCCTATCCGTATGCATAACTCTGTTCTTTCTAAATCTATGATCCAACAATTTTATGACTACTTACACCTCCCTTCCACAGAGGACCAGCTCGCAGTGTGCTTTTCATGACCCAGAGGCAAGCCGTCTCTGAAGGTGGACAGTTCACTCATGTTTTCTGTCTGACTTAGGAAAGAGGGGTCTGGCCATGGCCAACTCACATAGGAAGTTCTTTATGTAAAAATAAAATGGGTAAATGAAAACCAGGCAAGATGTAATGGATGCCACTGTTAGCTCTTGATACACAAATACAGAAATTGCACATCACACATGGTACTAGTTAAACCTACCTATTTCCTGCCCAACTGGATTGCCACGGCATGAGTGGAAAGTCTGGTCACTGTTTTAAGCTCAGATTTTTTCCAACTACAGTGAGGTATAGAGCAAAGATTGTAGCCAAGCAGTGTGACTGTGAAATCTGGCTTTCCTAAAACCTTTGTTTCTCTTCTAAATTTACTTCTAGACTCCATCTTGCAGGGGTGACGACACATCCTAGTAGGCTCCAGTTGGTGTAGTCATCTGTAGGTTTGCCTACGCAGTTTTTTGCTTTTTCTTTGGCTAGATTTCAGCTACAATTATTTTTTACAAATATTGGGAAAAGGGCCACTGCCCTCTTACAACGTAACTGTTCATCCTTCCAATTCTTCCAACATAATATCTCAACATAACTGAATATGAAGAATCCCTGCTTTCTTTTCTGTTGGTCACTAGACACAGCAGTATGTCCCGTGATACACAGATTAGATGGTAAGTTTTCATTCCAGAGAACCACATGCCCTCACATTCATGCAATGTCTGAAGCGATGAGTTCTGGGTGAGGAGTAGACTCCTACCCTCAGTTTGCGACCATAGAGCAGCACCAGCATCAGCCCCCATACTGCAGGTGATGGGTCACAATAACATCAGGGCTCACTGCTTCGGGCTGCCAACTCCAAATGACAACAAAAAGGATGGCTGCAGCCCATGAACCTGGTTGCTTACCTGTTTCTGGACGGAAAAATCATTGTAGCTTGTTCACAAAGAGATGGTGCTGGGGACAGGAAGAGAGGGAACTGTGAATATTGAGTGGTTTGAATTTTTTTTTTTCAGTTTGCATGTTTTCATTATTTAAGAAGCATGCTTCCTCCATAAAACATCAACTGGTTCCTGTCTCCCCAGTTACACTGACATTCCTGCCTCTGGTTTCCACCTGCCCACACATGCTTCCCCAGCAGCCATTCTTGCATAAGCCACAGTTTGTCTTGGTTTCAGTGCAAGCAAACAGAAAATGGCTGGTCATTGCCACCTGAGTTAAAGGAGGCATTATATGTACTTTTAACTGTTCAGCTGGCAGAAATTCAGAGAATGAACTTAATGATACAGTGATAATCTCATCCATCATGAGCAATGACTCCTGGTGCCAGTTTTCACACCAAGGTCAGCTGAATGGAAAGTGTTGGGCACAGGAAATTAAAGCCTTGACCAAACAAGCTGTCAAATCAAAATTGGAACATACCTCCCTGTTCTACACTTAAAATAAAGAAATGGACAGAGTGTCAAATTCTCTAATTCCAGAACAATAGCAGCTGGGAGCTGGGAGTTAATATTCAGCCTTCAGAGTCATTAACTCTACAGGGACTTGTGCCTCCACAGCTGGCCAAGAAGTGACTTGCTTTTATGGTCCCAAGGAGATTAGGAGCTCAGACTGCAAAACTCAGAGAGGTCTTTGTCATAGCAGAAGGACAAGCAGAGAGCACAAAGCTAAGTCTTGCTCTCAGGCCAGAATGCAAGTGCATTCAGCTGATGATTTCACAGGCACTTCAGTCTTGACACCTACTGGATGACTTGTGTCCAATTACCCAGCCATCTCACCAAACCTTATGCCTTGACCTACCACAAGCCCAGCAGCTCAATATGCTGATTCAAAGATGTCAAAGACAAATAAGGGTTTTAAGCCAGGCTTTGTGGCCAGCCAGCAGTGCTGGTGCAGTCACCTCTGGGAAGCCAGCACCCAAGAGAAAGCCAGCAACCCACACCTATTGAGCAGGGACTCTCCCACCACCCAACACAGCTCCCATATCAATTTTCCCGTGCCACATGAGGGACAAGCACTGTCACTGCAGCAGCTGTCAACAACTTATCCCCTCTCCAAGTGAACCCACCACCCCCCACTCCTTGCCACCAGGCCGGGGAGTTAGACAGGTGCTATCTGGAGTACTAATAATTTGCAGTTCCTCTAGTTCTGTACAATTGTACACCTCTGCTCACCAGTAATTTAGTGTTTTGTCATGCATGTGGAAGGCCTGCACTTCCAACAAGTAGTTGGCTGTCTCTGACAACATCACCAGCCAGGCTTAGTATTTTGCAGACCAAGTGAATAATTGCTCTTTGTACTTCTTTCCATGACCACTTCATGCTCCACAGCCAGCACAGGTTTTTGACCTCCTGTCCCAATAGTAAGAATAGGAAGACATGAGCAAGTGACAGCAAGACAGGGTGGCCAAATGCTGACTCCAGTGAAACTAATTTGTTAAGTGAAGCAAACAATTTGTCCAAGTTTCACCTCAAGGGTCACATTTTTTTTAAATAGTAATAGAAATGTAACCCTTCTTCTGATTGGGATTTGAAGAAAACTGTCTGGAACATGCATATGTTACGTATGTAAGTGTGTGTGTACATGTATATATTTATATATATATTAGGGCTTGGTATATCTTCAGAATTTGAATTTGTTCAGTTCAACTTGTTCTTTAAAAGGTCAAGAGGTACCACTCTGTTGGAGTTTTTTGGTTTTCTGGTCTCTTCTTAGGAGATAAATAAAGACAAATTACTTCCTGGAAAAATATTTCAGATATGAAATTGAACAATATGAGATGCATGCGTTGTCAGGAAAAAAAAAATTTACATGGGACTAATTCCAGTATCTAATATTGGGTCACTACATAGATGAACTCTGCTTCATCTGCCATTCTAGTTTATGCCAGCAGCTCAAAAAACAAAACAAATCATATTCTTAATAACAAAACAAATTTTGCTTAAATTAAAACCCCTTGTTAGGATTTAATGCTGAACTAAGCTAAAGAAAGAAGCTGTGCTGAAAGCAAACAAATACAAAATGTGAAGAATTTTGCTGCATTTTACTCTGAGTAAAAGCTGCTTAGCTCAGTCTGAATACTAAACTGCAGCAACAAGCAGATTCAGCCCTCAACTAAGTTAAAACTCCCTCTAATGGCAACTGGATAAAGGACAGTTTGAAGAATTAAAAGCATCTAACTGCATTTGAAATGTATGTTCGGCTAGGCAAAATCTCCTTAGTATGAGTGCTTTTGAAAAGTGAAACTTCAGCTGGTGCCTAAGATTCTTCTAAATCACAGCAAATTTGTTTATTTTCCTGACACTAAATTTATATGTGCTTTGTAAGGTGTGCTATGCAAAAACTCACACGTTATGTAAAATGTGTTCTCTCCATGTGTTTGTTGCTTTAACAAAGTGGCTTAGAAAAGCACCCAGGACAGACGACTCCTCCCATCCATGGAAAGGGTCCTGCTATTCAGCAACACAACTCCCAAAGCACTAAACACCTTCAGAGGTACTTACAGGGTCAGAAATTCACAGGCTCAGATTTATTAATAGAAAATACAGCATTCAGGCATTCAGCCTGTGCGGTGAGTGTGATAAAATCAGAAAATGTTACATTCTGCTCACAAATACCAAACAGAAATTGGCCTTAGAAAATAATAAAAATTAAGAACAAACCACGGCTCCTTTCAACTGGCTGAGCACTGTCTGCAGGACAAAAATGCTACGGAAGGAAAGTGACAAAGTGGTTAGCAGTTAGCACTAGAGGTGCTAACAGTAACACATAGAGAAAAAACTTACACAAATTTAGAAAGTTTCAAGCTCAGACCTACTGAGAGCTCCTAAAGCCTTATTCTGCAACCTTGAGGACATTTAAGGTTCCCAGGTAAATTCTACTGGTTAACCTCCTTTATTTCTGCTATCCCTGCAAAGAGAATAAAATTACAAAACTGAGAGATCATGGCTTGATTTCTCATCAGCGGTGATGATTCTATGCATCATTTTTACAGCCTAAAGGTCATTTCAATTACCACAACACAAGAATCAGCTATTGCAGGTCAAAGGTGAAATGTTTTCAGAAAGGAAATATACTAGCAGGTGGAAATCCAGAGTAAAGTCAGCTGAAAAATTTAAAAAGGGAAGGGAAGNAGAAGGGGAGGAGGGGAGGGGGAGGGAAGGGGAAGGGAAGAAGGAGAGGAGGGGAGGGGGAGGGAAGGGGAAGGGGAAAGGGAAGGGGAAGGGTAACTCTTCTGCTTTAGGAATAGACGATTTCATAGAGGTGCGGAATGAACCAGTCTTTTACACTAGCATGCTCTCCTCCTTCAGAATGAGAAAGGCATTTGCAATCTGCTCCAAACTTCACTTAAGTTAATAAAAGAAGTCTTGTGAATTCACATCACCTACATGCACCATTGTTACCTCTTCTCTTAGTTCCTGGAGGTTCAAAGCAGAAATGACCACTTACCCCACGAAGATAACTAGTAAGTTCATTGATAACAGCAGATAAAATAAGTGTATTCTGAAAGTAGGGCATACTTGCCTGTGAGATGCTAGAGACAAGACAGAGATATATCTATGCTTGTAGGTAATCTTTTTTTATTGAATGATTTGAAGCACTGCTTAAAAAACAACACTTTGCAGTCTATACATGCAGTTTCCATTTTAAAAAACTGAACTTTTTTTTTTGGAAGACAAAACATGCATATTTATGTATACTATTTTGAGATAAAAGAAAGAATTGTCATTTACAGCAGAAATTGCTCTTCAGAAATCCTTTAAGAGACAAGGCAAGCAGTAGCAATTCTGCAGAAGGCAAAGCATACAAACTCTCTACACTGAATGTATAGTTTATTCATTGTGAGACATTAGCAACTGCAGAAGAAGGTCGTTTAAGAATGGATTCAACAGAAAACGACAGTGGCTCAGTTGTTGAAAGCTTTGTTGTGGTCTGCTTGGCCCTAAGGAAGTCTTTTGCACATTTGTCTATTGTAAATTTGTATTTCTGGTTCTCTTTAGTGGCACACTCTCTGTATTTCTTAGAGGCATCTTCAAAAGTCTCTTTCACAAATGACGTTCTCAACTCTGCTCCTGATCTGTCAGGAAATGTTTGCTGGAACAGTGACTGAAACGGGTTGTATTTGAGTGGTGGGGAGGGCTTGGTACTGTCTTTGCTGATTTTGCTTAATATCTGTTCCTGAGAAGCCAGGGAATCCTTATCAGAAATCTGAGAGAAAGTTCTTTTTGGAGGAGAAAAAGCTGACCTTTCACGAGCTTCCTGAGGAAGGCACGGTATCTCATTACATGACTGCTGAATGTCTGGCGTGTGGGTCAGAACAAGTGAATTTTCCAGTTTCGGAGACATGATGTCATGCTCAGTGTTTGGACAGTCCTGACTTTGTGAGGCCTTGGCATCCCAACCTGCCCCTGGTTTGAGAGCTTGGACAGTAGTAGTGTTTAACAGGCACTGCTGGTAAACGAAAGCATCGCTAATGGGGCCACATTTTGGCCACACTAAGAACCTAGAAGACAGTGGATACTGCCTGTAGGTAGTAGCTACACTGACATTTGAAGAAATTAGTTCCATGTTGCTGGATCCTGAATACTGCGTGGCAAGATCAAGGCAGGTTGGTAAAAAGTTGCAAAACTCCTTGTTTGGAGTCTCAACTTGACTAGTGTTGAAGGCTGCTTTATACGAGTTGTATTCAGCTCCATGCACTATGCGGTTAGGGAGAAAAAGGGCAGCTGCTTGCGTAGCTTCCATCATCTCTCTCTCTTTATACTCTCTCTCTAGCATAATGTTCTCCAGCTCTTTATCAGCAAAAGCCCGTCTCTTTCTCATCCTGTCACTTACAGGGGGTGGCAAGGGTGAATTCCCTCCCAGGTAAGGGTCTGTTGGAATAGGACGGTAACCTAAAACAACAAAGCAATGTTAGGCATCAAGCCGCATAAGAAAAACAATAAAGCTGTGTTTGTAATAGGGCTCTGTTTAGAGCCAGTCCCACCAGGCACGGAGCACTTGCTACAAACCCTGGCCACCATCAGCTCCTAATGAAGTCACCATGGCACAGAGGGTTAGCTCCCTGCACAGGAGGGACGGTGCCTGTCAGGCACATTCAGTACAAGTTTCTCAACACAGATAAGCAAGCCCTGCTCCTCTGATGTGTAGTCTCCTTCAAAGCTAGCTGATCAGAAACATCAACAAGCAATTTCAAAACAGCAGATACTGAAAGAAAAAAATAAAAAAAAAAAGCAAAACCCTCCTGTGTGTTATGACTGGTATTTTACCACGCAGTTTAAGGAGGTAACTATCCATTTTTAACAAATACAGAAAGTATTCAAATATTTTATTTCTTCTGAACTAAAAGGGAACTTTGATAAAACATAGAAATCCAGTCTCCAGTTTATTCAATTACCAGGCTAACAGGATTCGTTTGCTATAACTGATAGGGTCCAATCCTGTTTGCTCTACCCAGACAAGTAATCCCATTGAATTAATGGAACTACTTACACGAGTGAGGAGAACAGGGTTTTGCCTGTTTTCACTCCCATTCCTCTCACACAGGTTTCCCCATTGCCAAGGAAGATACCTATACCTACAGCTGATGCTTTTTCTATTCTCTAAAGATGAATCACTATGTACACATTGCTACAGATGGTAGAAAATTCCAAGTGGAACTAGGAGAAAAGAAAAAGAAAGTTAAGATAAATTAGAGGAAACAATACAGAAGAGGATTTTTTAAAAGAGTGAACTGTAGATGAAAAATAGAGGTTTTAACAGGACAAAATTTTAATTGTGCTTGCACAGACAAAGAAAAGAGTTTTCTATTTTGGTAAGGAAAAAAAAAGCTAGATTTGAGAACTGTAATGCTTCACAGGGCTGCAGTTTGGAAAGTGAGTAAAGCAGACATAGAAATAAATTTTGGCATGATCAGAAAAGGGAACAGGGAAAAAAATACACACGCTCTCAGTAAAATATCCATACTTAAAATGTCATTCTTCCACAATTAATATTTTTACCACGAAAAAAAAATGAGTGGCCTATTATGCATATGTTACTATTGACAAGGCAGCAACGGTGTTGCTGCATTAGGCATTCAAGATCAAAACTGAAAAAAAAAAATCCAACTGATTTACTCATTTGCTGATAAAAACACCCGGGAATAAATTACCCTGCGCTGGAAAACGCTGCCGAGTAGTCATGTAAAAAGAATGTCAGCTTGTAACAGTAACTCTCAGATTTCAAATTACCGTTGCTAGCATTTCAGGCGTTATTGGGGGGGTGCTGAGAGGGAGGGGGAAGCGAAATTCTGGCACATCGATTCCAGCCACGAAGGTCGGGAGCCTCCGCCGCCCGGCGCGGTAGCGGAGAGCGCCTGGACGCCGTTCCGCGTTTATTGCGGGAAACAACGCCGCGCTTCACGCGCCCCCGCGAGCAGCCGCGCCTCGGACGGGAGGTTTGGGTTTCCCGGGGGGAAGCGGAGCGTCCCCTCTGCCGGCCGGCACTGCGGGGCTGAGGGCAGCTCGCGGAGGGGCGGGGGGTGCGCTCACCTTCCAGGATGCTCTTGGCCAGGAGGCTGGGCGTCCGGACGTGCCTCTGGTAGACGGCTTTGCGCTCCAGGCTGGCCTGCTTCCCCGACATCCCCTTCTTGTCCTAGGAGAGCGATCGGGCGGCGCAGTCAGCCCGGGGGCTGGCCGCCCCGCCCCGGCCTGGCCCGTCCTGTCGAGTCCCGACCCGTCCCGTCGCGTCCCGTCCACTCTCACCTCGGTGGCCTGCTGCCGTCGGAGCGCCACCTGGGCGGCCATGACGCGCTGCCGCTCCACCACCAGCAGGCAGTTGGCGCACTGGCAGTCGCGCCAGCGGCAGAACCGCTTGTGTCCCTTGAGGCACGACACCACGCCATGGTTGCGGCACCGGGCGCACTTGGGCGTGCGGCTCAGCTTCCGTGGCTCGCCCCGCCGCGGGGTCGACGCTGCCGCCTCCTCGCCTTCCTCCTCCTCCTCTTCCTCCTCCGGGCCGGCGCTGCTGCGCGGTGCGCCGGGGGCCTCGGCCGCCTCCACCTCCACGCTCTCCACGTCGATCTCCCAGTCAGCGGCGTCGCGTCCTTCAGCCATGGCTCCTCGGCGGCACAGCTGCAAGAGAGGGGTCAGGCCGTCCGCCCCCGAGGTGGGACATCAGCCCGGGTACACTCGTCTCCCCAAGATGCGCCCCCGCCGGGCAGTCACGACAGAGGCCTCTCGAGATGTCATCTCGCCCTTGGCGTCTGTTCGGGTCTCTTCCCCGTGCCCCTCGACGGCCATTTCCCGCCCGCGCGCCCCAGGTTCCCGGGGCGCCGTGCTCGCCCGCCGCAGGCAGAAGCGGGTCTCCAGCTGCGGAGGATGCAGGAGGAACCGCCTCAGGGCGACGCCAGGTGCCGTAGGGCTGCGGGGCTGTGCGGTCCCCGCAGGGACCCGCTCGTTTCACGGTCCTGAAAAGCCGCCCGCCCGCCACACTCGGACTCGGAGGACAGCAGGGCAACCCCCGGGCTTCGCACGTCGCCGCTGCGCGCTCCAGCGACCGGGGGCTGCACGGGCGCCGCGGAAGCGGTGTCTTCGGACCCCCTCCCACCCGACCTCCCCATCCTTCCTCCCGCACTTTGCACTTACCCACGCGCAGCGCCCGAGGCCGGCAGGCGATGCAGGCACCACGCAGCTCCCACCCACCGCGCACCTCACCGGGCAGCCCGTGCCCAAGCCCGGCCAAAGGCAGCGGACTGGGGAACCCGCACCTCGGGCTGCGGGGCTCCCCGACTGCCGGGACCACGACGTGCCGTCGGGGGGGACGACGGGTCGCCGGGCCCTGTCCAGTCCAGTCCGTTCAGTCCCGTGCCGTGCGTGGGTCTGGGACTGGCACCCGCCTGGCCCCCGCAGCGCTCTCCCCGCCGCGTTATCAGTCCCGGCCGCCGCCGCCCGCGCCGCCCATTGGGCCCGCTCTGCGCGGCCGGCGCGCTGATTGGCCGGCGGAGCCACTGCCCCGCCTTCCCCCCCGCGCGTGTGCCCGCCGGCAGCCTCTGGCCCGTGGGTGCGGGCGTGGGGTGCGCGGGGTGCCCGGGGGTGCGAGCAGGGAGCGAGAGCGGGGGGCCGGGTAGTGATGTGTAATTTCAGGGAGGACAAAAGACGGGCGAAGGGAAGAAGAGGAGAAAAGGCGGTGTCGCGCGTGATGGTGACAGCTGAGAAACTGGCTCCGCGGGTGGGCGGTGTCCCCCTGACCATGGAGCGGGCTTGGGGCGCGGATGTGAAAGGCTGAAACAGCCACCGCGTTTTTTCGTTTGCGGTGGTTGGCGTTGCTGGCCGTCCAGCGGAGAGAACTCGTGGCAATGGCCTTTCCACGAGCCTGAAAACGCAACGGAATCGGCGTTGTTTTCCCTGGCGGGAATTAAGGCGAGGGAAAATATTCGTTTATCTTTTAGTATTCCCTCCCCTCAGTGCGTTTTACACCGGCCACTGAGCTGCTGAGTAACTTTCCCTCCTCCCCTCCCTGACGGAGGCTGCTCTTCGGAAACTGGGGAACGCCACCGGTCTCCCAAAGCGGGGACCGATCGAAATTGTAACGCCCAACGTTTCGCTCCTGGCAGCGAGGTGCTAGAGCTCTATTCTTCAGCCAGTGGAAATGGGGGACAGGAGAGGACAGAATGCACCTCGGCCGCCTTCAGCACCGGGCAGGAGAAGAGCTAGCGAATTTAAACGGGGTATCCCCGGGAGAGAAAGAAAAAAAAAAAAAAAAAAAGAAGGCACGCCAGAGAGCATCAGTTCCCCACTGGTGTGCTGATCGAAAACTAACGATATGCAGAACGTACGGGTGAAACTATTCTCCCCGAAAGGGAAAACAGTTTGCTCTTTCCCTGAGTGGTGCTTGTGTATAATAAACACTGATAATGTCCATGTATATAATAAACACGGGCACCTACTCACGGCAAGCGCACGGACCGGCTGCTGGCCACTGATTCGGCATGGGAACACCGCGCCCTTGCAGCACCTGGGGACAGAGGCCAGCGGCCTTGGGGCGGCGGGACACGCGTGGGCTCCACCGCCCACCCCTGGCCCGGAGCTCGCCGAGCCGCAGCCGCGCGGGCAGGACACCGGCACCGGCCCTGCCCCGGGCACCGGGCTGCGGGCACCTGCAGGGAGGGACAAAGCGTTTGTCCCGAGGGCGCGTTTGTCCTCTTCGGGCCGCACCGGCCCTGAGTGCTCACGCCGGGAAAGCGGGGAGAGGGAAGCGCATCCCCCGACGGCAGGTATTATTCATGCCAAAGGAGACCCTGGCTACTGTTTGACTTACAAGCATGACTAAATGCAAATACCCAAGGAATTCCACTTTCCCCCTTGGGGTCCCTCTTAAAAGGCACAGGCATGACAGAGGACCTGCTAGGTTAGGAAACAGAAGTCTCCTTTGCTTGTAAACCGACACCAAATTACAAAGTACGATTCTGCGGGCCGCTGGAGTAAATTACAAAACAATTCGCCTCCTGTTTACTTTATCCACAGGGAACTGTGAAACCCAGCTATGATTTTAAAGCATGTTTGTATAACTTTCTTCTTCTCTTTTTTTTGTTTGTGCTGGGCTCCGAGGCGGATTTGTGTTCCCCTTTCCCCGCCGGGAGGGAAAGGGGACTCTGCCGTCCTCCGTCAGGACGCACCCGCGGGTGGGGAAGGCGGAGAGCCTTCTCCGGCACCCTTGCTCCCACTCTCGTGTCGCGGGGACCTCCACTCCTGAAGCCCGCGATGTACAGCTGCGCGTTCCGCCGTCCCACCAGCCCCGGTGCCACCGTGCCCGTGTGTCCGGAGCGGCGGTGCGCGGCCAGGGCGGCTCGAATGCTCCCGGGCTCCTTCAGGGCGTCGTCCGCACACTCCCTCCGGCACCTCCCCCCACGTCGCGCATTGCCACGGGGGTCCCCGCGGGAGCTGCACTGCCGGAGGCGGTGTGGGGATATGACAGACCCCAAGGGGGCGGCCGGGGACGGGTCCTCAGGCCGCGCAGGTGGCGACGGATGCTGCACCCCTCGTAACTGCGTCCTGGCCCGTGAAAAGCGGAGAGGAAGAGCACCTCCGGGGCGTTTTAAAGACTGTAAACTGCGAGCCGGCGGCCGCGGGGCGCCCGGCGCTGGGTCCTGCTTTGCATCGTTCTCCCGAGCGGCGGGGATGGCCGGCGGGCAGGTGCAGGTGCCGCGTTCCCCCCCTCTCCCCCCCCGCTCCTCGATTCCCCAGCCCTCCCTTCCTCCCGGGAAATTTATTAGCGAGGTTAGGGCAGGCTAACCAAACGGCAGCCCCGGGTGCAATTTCCCCGGGAGGAATGCTTTGATCTTGCCCTCTCCCCGCGCCGTCGGGGGCAGATTACATTGCCACACGCGGGAGATCCCCGCCGCTTGTTTGGTCAGAGATGTTACCAGTTTATCTGAAACAAATTGCCTCTGCCCCCGCCCAGCCAGCCAGCCCCCATCCTTCCCCTCCCCGGGGTCCCGGAGCCACGGTGTGGGGACAGGTAACGGCACGCTGCAGCCTAGGATCCGGGCCCTGCAAGAGAGGCTTCTCCTGCGCGGAACATACAGCTACCATTTATTTGCTTCAGCGAAGACGTCGAGATTTCCCAGGTGACCACAATGTCGGGGTAAAAAAAAAAAAAAAAAAAAAAATCACATTTTCTGGTATATCCAACCAGTAAAAAACATAACTTCTTTTGCAGTTTTCTTCCATAAAAATGTGGGGTTTTTTTTCTACATCAGACTCCCTCTGTCTCTTGTAAACAGCACTTACACTAAGATAAACCTGGATGACATTTTTATCCAGTGACACAGACCTTTCTAAACCGGTCGGACCTTTAAATGTTTTTAAAAAGCAAGGTTTGATTTTTATGGTTGTGCTTTAAACAAGCATTTAATTTTGCTTAATTTTAAAATGCATCACTACCTAACACATTTGTAAGCAGATTTATGGACAGGGTCGCAGGAGGAATCTTCCTGTTACTCCTGCTTGTCAGTCAAAGAAATATAATAAATACATATAAAGAAGACGTAAGAAATGTCAAGGCAATGTGTTCAGTATAGCATGATATAGAAGCAAATTTTATTGGCTGTGAGAGTGATTCCACTGCCTTTGTAGGAATGTTTGCTTTGGCAAGGAGGGCAAGGGTTAGCCTTTATAAGGAAACTTGCATGTCGTACCAGGATAAACTTAAGTTGTATAAAACTGGATTGATATCAAAAGCAGTAACGGTGAGCAGAGCAGAATTGCCACTTTGGGCACAGTTAGGGAAAGTCTGATGGGAAGTCCAGAGGCATCGACAGAAAGTTTCCCATGGACATAAGGCAGCTTTGGATCAGTCACAGAGCGCAGCCATTCTCTGTCTACAACTATTCTCACCCCAACAGCTGCCTGGAAGAAGGGACGAGCTCCCAGACAAGGAAGGGGCAGGCCATGAAGAAAGGGCAGGTTTGCCCTCTGGGGCTGGGGGCTCTGCCTGCTCATCGGGGATGTGCCAGGGGGCACATTCTGGCCCATGCTTCTGCAAATGGGACCATGCAGGCGTGGTGATCGTTAGACAAAGCAAAGAAGAAACACAGCTCAGTGGAACTAGAACTTCCTTTTCTGCAGCCTCCAGGTTCATAGCCAGGGGACTTCGGGGCAGAGCTAGAGACTCAAAGCCAAAACCACTGCAAACCACTCCTTATCCAATCCTGTGCTGGAACTTTGAATTTAAACAAAAAAAATGCCATGAAGATGGCTTGTGTATCATCCACAGCAGCTTTGCTGTGGCTCATAAACAAGGCTGACCTTTGGTTTGCCAGCATTTAATAAGCCAGTAGACATTTGGCAGGTCTCTTGCTAAAATGTACTAGAAAGTTGGATCAACTCTCAGCATGAATATCAAGAATCCAATATACAAGCACTGAGCATAGCAAATTGTCAAGTCAGCAACTAATGTACCTCACTATAATCTTCCCAAATGTCTTAAGTAGTTTGGCAAATCTCTTGTTGCAATAAATTCTAGTGAAGTTTTGGGTTGTATTTTTTCAACATATGGCTTTTAAAAGTAACTTAGCCAAGAATATTTTTAGAGTCACTGCAGAGTTTGCTGGAGATGTTGTCTCAAAACTTGTTTGTACTCTGGCAGTTTTATTCAAATGTCAACCAGATGCAGCAACTGAGGGGGTTTGGGGTTTTATTTTACAGTCCTGGAAAGTAAAGGTCAAGTCTCTGCAACATAAATTGTCTTTTTGATTGTCATATTTTAGCGGAAGAACAAGAAGTCTTACTGATAAACTGTTTTGAGGTTGTTTCCCTCCACCACAGGATGCACTATAATCATAGGCAAAATATTTAAAATACCAATAAGGCACCTGCTCAATCAAGTGAGTTGGGTAGGCTAAGCCGTGCTTAGCAGTAAAAATTCGATCACATAACTGTAACTGGACAGACTGTGTTCTCATTTACTAGGTAGCATTGCAGTCTCTGAATAGCCTTACTGAAATTAACAGGATCGAGAGAAATATTAGTCAGCATGAAAAATAACATCAGAATCTGGCAATATATCAGTTAAGTCAGCTGAACTCAGGCCACATTTATACATGCAGGTATCTAGGCCACACTAAAGGGTGCTTGTTATACCCCTGCTATCAAGAGTGTTTGTAGAACCATTTACGTAGTGTGATGCTGCACCGTGCAAATACAAGTATCAGTCTCTGGCTCACCCTGGGCCCACTATGAAGTATGCAGATGTCTGAGGCACTCACAGCACCTCAGAGTGAATGCAAGACAGTCTGGTTCTCTGAAAACTCAGCAGAAAACAGTGCAGTAATCCACAGCTGTGACATTTCCACTGAAGTTGTCTGAGGCATGTTGTCATCTACCCTTCTGAGAACTTACCTTGAAAATCAGATGAGCAGATCTGTCCACATGGCACGTGGACATGTGCAGGTACTGTGAACCCTCACTCATTTGGTTCTTGGACAACAGTTGAGGAAACAGGAGGGCAAGGGATGAACTCCCAACACAGCAGGTGTGGTGCTGATGCATCTCAAACTCTTTCCATACTTAAAAGTAAGTGTTTATGGGTGCATAGTTCCCTTCCAGAAGATTTTAGGTGGTGTTTGAGGTGCAAGAAGTTTCTACAGCTACAGGAATAAAATCTGACCGTATTTTTGTATGGTTTTTGCATTTTTCAGATAGTAATTCAGCACTTATTCTGTTCTGCTTTGTTGAGGCTTGGTTTTGCCTAACACAGCACTAGGAGACTCAAAAAGTACACACAGCACAAAGGTAGAAAAAGGTAGAGAAAGGTAGAAAAAGGTAGAGAAAGGTAGAAAAAGGTATCTTTCAGACTTTGGAAGTGGATTTTTTTACTCCAAACAGAGCCTGGCAAGGTGTTTTGATATCCAAAGAATTCCCCAGTGCACAGCACTTGGTTCACACATCATTCCTACCAAGTACTTTGAGGGGAGGATGAGTACGGCTGCTGCCAGACCTTGTCTCTCTCTCAGTTGCCATCAGTGGGACCTCTGCTTCCCTTCAGAGTCAGTATAAATGGCAAGGTGACACCAGGGTCACTGTCTGAAAGGATAGCATTGCCACCACACGAGAGAAGCTGGTGCCCTGGCTGGCTCTTGTGTCGACTGTAGGGGGGACATTTAGGACATCTCATCTGGTGCTTCTCTTGCCCTGCCCTTGATGCAGTTCTGGTTGCAATGCTGAGCGGTAGTTTTGCAAACACTTTTGTTGGGCAGAGGTGCCTTTGCCTCATCTTGTGAAGTTGTCCCATAGCAGAAGGGACCAGGACTGAAATATCCATTTTTATTCTGACTTACACCTGTGAAGGGGAACACGGGAGCTGTAACTGCTTCAAACTCTTTTCGTCTCACAAGTGCACCTGCTCACTGACTGGCTTGAATTGACTCTTGGAATGTATATCCTGGTCATGTCTGTAGGCAGAGCCTGTCCTGACTAGGCATTTAGCACTGTAGCTCAACACATGGACACACATCAGCTTTATCTGGATATGCTGGTTTCTGAAACCATCAAAGAAAAGCAAACTGTACCTTAAATGATTCTTCTATCAGATAGACCACTGCTAGTGTAGAATTTATTATAACTATGTATTTAATAAATGCTATGTTTATTATTGTAATCACAAACCTAGGTGAAAATCGAAGGCATAAAGCCTTCCTGAAAGGTGCAGCCATTCAGTATTCTGGGATCTAACTCTTCCCTTCATTCCATACAGACACCCCATTGAAATCCTTGAGATTAAATGGGCATGAGTCTGAGTTTAACATATTGCAGATGTGTATATGTAATAAGAACATTGGAGGCATTGTACTCAAAAATGCTATTTTACTTATGGTATTTTTTCAGCACTTATGATTACTTGCAATAATAAGAAAGACTGTTCCACAAACTGTGCTAAGATCATATGGCATAGCGAGCACACTGTCATCTACTTCATGATTTAACATCTGTGACACTTTGGTAATTCATGGTCTTTGGCCATCCAACATGATATGAACTACGTAAAGTGTCAAACCACTCAGTGCATAAAATTAACCAATTCTAGGAGTAAAGGGCTGTAGCCAACTCTGCTGAAGTCAACAGAAAAGCTCTTGTGTCGACTGTAGGGGAAATTGGGTAAAGCCCATATTTAATACATTTTGACTTAAAAGATAAGACAACATGTTGTTCAGAGATTCAGCAAGCCCTGCATGAGTGGTGCACTGGCAGTATGATCCATGAAACACTGGGCTTGAAGAGTTTCTTGCTGGTTCTTTGGCTATCAACCTCAGAGAGGAGCTGAGAGGAGCTGCTGTGTCACAGTGCTGGGGCAGGATGGGCTTGCTCACATTGCTGTGGCACTACACATCTCCATCTCCTCTGTGACTCTCAACTGAAGGATTTTATCTTTAGGGCCTGCTTTTCTGGTCTGTAAAGGACATCTTCCATCCCATACTGGACTGCAACGCAGAACCAACACCTCATCCAGAATGTCCAACCAGTTGATACCGTCTGCTTTAGCCATATACTAGAGACCTGGGGAATATACGATCTTGGGGATGTATAGATATAAATGACGCCTCCCTTCTCTAAATAGTGATGAGAAAACTCTTTCAAAATGGTTATGATAGCAAGACACACACTAACAGCTTGTTCAAGAAAAAAAAAATCATTGAAATATTTAACCAAGTGGGGAAACAAGAGAGTGTACCCAAGGACCTAGCCTGTTTATAGTGTTATACTGGCTTACAAAACTTATCATCACTTCAACAAGGCACCAGAATTTCATGCCATAGTGATTAAACTAGTGCTCTCCTTAATCACCCCACTGAAGGATGTACAACAACAGAAGATACACACCAGCCTCAAGTGCTGGTTAGTGAACTCTGCTGATTTCAGACGGAGGCACCTTAAAATCCTAACCATGAAATTGTGGAAGCAAACGGTGGTTTGCCCCCAACTTCTAGAAAGCGGGACTGAGTCCAGTTAGGGATCACTGCAATACAAATGTGCTAATCTCTTGCTTTCCGGATTCATTCCAGATTATCTTCGGCTGTACATCATGCATCTCTTAAAATCAATGGAATTACCATACATTAAAAGGAGCGTATTACAGGGATGTCAGTGTGTTTCAATACAAGGAAGTTTTTTCTGAGACCTAAAAAGATATCTTCATCTAGCCAAGAATGAATTCTAATCAAATTGCTGCCTTTTTTAATTTGTCTACACAGAAACTAGTTTAAACCTGGGAACAAAAGACAATTATAGTAGTAAAGGTTTAAGTACAGTAAGGTTTTCATCATAACTAAATTGCAGATAACAGGGTTGTAGATCGAAAAATAAGGTTTTCCTTTTGCTTCTGTGGGAGCAGAATGTGCGCTTCAATGCAATCATATCTCTCCACAAGTCAGTGGCTGCTCTGCCTGCATTAGGGCTTACCTGCCCAACAGCATGTAAAACACAAATGCTGGCAAGGTGGAAATATCACTGTACATGATTTGAGAACTTTGTTCCATGATATACCAGAATAATAATGGACAATAATAAATGAGAGTCCTCGGCTTCTCTCCTTTGGCTGAGTAGGTCTAGCTGAGTCAGAAAAGACCACATCTCATTTTTCCAATGTGTGCTTTTGTTAGGTCAATAGAAAGACTGTTATAGAGTGGTAATGTGAGCTGGGTAATGTATGCAGGTTCTGGGGCTTTATTGTGTCCCTGCTATGTTAATTAGTATTAGGAACATGATGGATTGGCAACACGTGTACTTTCTGAGTCTTAAACCAGCCCTGAAAGTTTAGCACTCCATTAGTTACACATCACAGGAACCCAGGGATGTTTACTCAAAAAAGTATCACTTACAAGAACGAAACATTCTAATTCATTCCTGATAGCGGCTGCGGGGGACACCCACCCCGTATTCAGACCACTACAGATTGTGCTCCAGCCCAGCCCAGGGTCATGCTGGGGATCCCACATCAAAGGTCTCTCTAAAGGAGCTCTGGAGGGAGGGAGAGGTGGAGAAGCACCAGCCTAGACAGGCAGGCGCTTTCCAGCCTAGATAGGCAGGCGCTTTCCCTTCACAGCATCTCTGGTAGAGAAGATAGGAGCAGGGACAGTTGTGAGAGATGGGTAAGACACATCTCCTGGTGAAACTCCTCCACAGAAGAGATTGCTCTCCCCAGGCAATGCTATCATACCAGCCGTCAAGGAAACTCTCCTCTCTGCAAACTGAAAATGCAGCTCAGCATGGGGGGCAGACTTCTGAAAGAGCTTCAGCCTTTTTCAAAGAGCCAAGGAGAAATGGTAGCAAGGGAGGCTGAACACAATTTTTCCATAGCCATATCCAATGCACTGTTCCTTCTGTGCACCAAATAACGTAAAAACCTGAGCTCTGCTCTCTGACAATGTGCCTCCCTGGAGAAATTCTTTGAAGTTTCCTGCCCTTCAGCAGCGTGGGAGAAGGCCACCTATCCCACATGCTTCTTTCAAGGAAGGACTGGGACCTCTAGAAGACAGCAGCAGCTCTATTTCCTTTTTTCATGCAAGCTTCCTCTCTCATTACCTGGCAACCTCATGGCTCTCAGGGCCAGCTGTCTTCCTTGCACACACCTTTCTCCCCCACCCCAGTGCCCTTCACCTCAAACCTGACATGTGAAGCTAATGTTTGTCTTCTTACAATTCACCTTAAAAATCCCATCACAGAAACCTGCAAGCATGACAATGTAAATAATGCAAAATTAAATGTAATCTTCATCTTCCAGCAAATCAGTTGCTTGCTGTGAACATCTTCAGTAGCCTCCAATTCTGCAGCTGTTCTGTAGTGCTGATTTTGTCAAATATCCTGCAATGATTTTGTGTCCTGAATGTATGCATGGGATTGCCCTTCAGCATTCCAGTCATAGTCATTAGCAATTAGTAATTAGCAGAGCAGGCCTTGGCAGAGCCATGGCTTACTCAAACGCCTGACATTCCTCTTGTTTTGTTTTTGGCATGGCTTACAGTAGCTAGAAACACAAATGATTTGTGCAGCCACGTGTGCTAACAGCAGTAGTTGATGTAATTGCAATTAGTTGAGTTGGTCATATGTGTTGAAGCATATGCGTTGCAAATCCCAGAAATATGAACTTAAATGGACAGTTGCAACCAGAAAAAGACACATCAAAACCAATTCCACATTGAAGTCACTGAATTACTTTCCCTCTGCAGATCATATGTTTATTTTGAGTTATGTCTCTGCAACCTGACGAAGACAATTTGGGTCAAATATGCATATCCATGAACTGGATTTGTTTTCATGTCTTCCTGGTCATATCACCTAATCTATGGACAAAAACATTTTCTCCTGTGTTCAATTTTGTGTCTCAAGTGACACCAGTGCATTCTCAATTGCCATGTGAAGCAGGCATGGTCTTGCTGAATTTGCCATACCCACAGTAAAAAAAAAAATGCTATATTAACTTGAAAGCTAAAGAGGGCCACTCTATATCTTTCTGGGAGAAAAAAGATATTAATTTAACTGCATTTTGATTGCAACTATATTTTAAGGATTGCTGTGATTTAATTTTTTTAGTGAATGGAAGCAGTGTTAACAGCACTGCTGTCCAGAGCTGCAAAGCTAAGAGGCAATCTGGGATAACTGAAAAACCAACAACATCTAGAGGGTTATTTTTCAGGTCTGTGTCAGATCCTACAATATACAGCATGCCATTGTAGCATGTCTACCTTTCAGCTGTCAGACTATGTCAGCATCTGAACAGCTATAAATAACACACCCAGGACAGGCCACATGTGCTGGTACGAATGACCAATTTGTTGTTGTTACAGAGAAGCCAGATCAGCATGTGGCAAGGCACTTCAGCATCGCAGCTCACTTTGCCACCTCTTGGTACACCAAAGAAGAATGACCAAAATCAGGAGTATGACGATCACCTCTTACAGCCTGCTCTCAAGGCAAAGCTGGTTTTGCACAGTCAGGCAAGCAATCCTTCGTCTCTGTAACTTTAGGAGTGCAAGCTTACTAACTTGCATTTTGTATTGAACCTTGCGCACTGCAACACTAAAACCTGACAGCAGCCTCTGAGCAATGCCAAAATACAAGCAGGCAAGTCCAATCATAATCCTTTGCAGGATGCTGTGCTCTGCAGTCATTTCCTGCTTCTCACATGTAAAGGCAACAGACACAGCTAAAGAGGCTGAAATGGTCTTAATGACTTGGCACATCTCTAATAAAAAAAGCCTTGATCGTATGAGGAAAGGGACAGTTCTGGGATGTAAATACTGCAGAAACTGGGAACTCGTGTGGCAGGCAGAACATCTGTTTATTACATTTTCCAGTGTTTTATTTTCAGTTACCCATGACAAAGAATCAGAACTTTTACCAGTGCAAACTGTGCTCAGTCATAAACACAACACTATCCTTTTAAGGTACCTTGAGCATTATAAAGCAGCAGCTTTATTATAGGGAAGTGACAGAGAGTCAGAAATCAGGGCACAGGAAAGACAGTTCAAGACAGGCCACCTTTTATGAAGCAAGTATTTTACTTACAGGTGAGGAGATTTATTTTGTGTGAACATAAATACTTTGAGCAGCATGAAGGAAAATTTAGAGAAAAACTTCTTGTGGTAAAACAATCTGCTCTAGAGTCCTCCACAAAATCCCTACAACAATATTAAACTACTGACACTCATGTCGTGGAATGAATTTTGGTAACATAAGCTTCACTCGGTGTTGTATGTTAGTGCAATATCACCAGTGAAGGAGAAAGAGGATGTGTTCCAGAAAATGTTTTTGTTAATGGGAAAATCAGAAAACACCACATTCAACAATGAAGTCCATAAGGAAATTCACTTGAGGCCACAGTTCAAGATATTACTGTCTTTGGTTTAGTCTTCGTTTTACGTGCACCACTCAAAAGTGTTACATGGTGAACTCACTTCACTGTAATGCAATGCTATTTATTAAATGTACCTTCAATGGGTCTCTGGGCCAGCCAAAGTCCTCAGAATAGGCAAACATAAAGCAAAGCAGTCATTCAGTAAAATTAATCTTACTCAAACTCAAAACAAACCAGAACAAGGTAGCTCTACACAGAAAGAGCACGGGTTGGACCTGCTGCGAAGAAACTGAATATGAGATTAGAAAACAAGCCTGCAATCACTTGCATGACTTACTGCTCCCTAGATTCTTGCATGCTGGAGACAGGCAACCAGCTTCTCCACAGAAACTCTCTCCCAAAACTCTGGTGTCCTGAGTATCCACACAAAAAGAGGTTCATCAAGGCCCTAAAATAAGGCAGCAAGGTCAGATCAGACCACTGTGAGTGTCCTCTACTGCCTATGTCCTAAAGATAAAGCACACAAGCCAGAGCAAATTAGGCCAGAAATATTGGACATTAATGCCACCTCTCTCCCAACAGGAATGTTTTATCAAAGTCCACGACATTAACTGCTTTAATGGGGGAAAAATGTCCAAATGTATATTCTTCCCCTAATTACAGGAAAGTTACTGAACTGGCTGAGTCTTGTCCTTCCCATATCTAGAGTAGGAATAGCAATAGGAATCAGCAGAAGAGAGGTGGCAATGGAAATTTCCTGTGCACTTTCAAGGGAGGGTTCAGCTGAAGAGAGATGTACAAAAAATGCTCCCACAGCTCCCTGCCTCTGGGCAGGGTCATCTCTGCACTTGTTCCAGACACACAGACAGATAAAAGTACAGCATATAACCCAATGACATAGGTTTTCCTTACATCCTACTTCACTGGGTGCTATCATCTATGAGGGGGGAAAAGGGTCACAGAGAGTCAAGGCTAACTCCTAGCTGTTCCTATTCTGACAGCTTTAGCCCATTTCTGTAACTGCTTGTCTTCCACTGGGAATTTCTCTGTCCCCTTCTGGCTCACTGGTACCAGCACATGTGGCATTCACTGGATATGTCAAAGCTTACTGTGACATGTGTTGGGTAACATGACTGCATTTGCTCCTGTGCACCCAAGACATTTGGCATGATATTTAAACCCAAGCACATCTAGCATCAAAAGTCTGCAACCAACAGCAGCAGTGCTGCTAAACTGGTTTTCTGCAGCTTGCATTAATATATGTATTTCTAAACAAAAAGGCAGATTCAGATGTGGGAGATGACTTATGTTTCATACTAAGTTTTTCAGCTCTACTATTAGGAAAAGCAAACAGGGAGGTAGGCTTTTTTTAAGCAGGCACCTTGCCTACATGTAGCAAAGAAAACAAAAAAGGCAGCTTTTCACAAACCAGAAAACATCCCACCACCAAACCAATCCCATACTACTTCTCTCTCACTTCAAAATCAAGACCTTAGCATGTCCCAAATAGCACAGTTAGGTTATTTTAAGGCACAGAGGGTGAATTTGAAGCCCATCAAGAGAGCTGCTCCACAGGCAGGATGCAACACAGAATGCTTGGCATGAAGAGAGAAATTCTTCATTCCACTAGACATACTAGGCATTAACACAGACACTTTATTTTGACTACAAAGTGTTTGTCATTTGAGAATATGAAACAAAGTGCTGTATTTGGCACCAGCTTCACTTTCCAGGCAGACTTACAGTTTATTCTCTGATAGAGCACAGTGAAGCAATCTAATATTGACTATAACCAAGAGAGTTCAAGGTAGTGTCAAAAGAAGGGCTTGAAATGTCCAAGACAGCGGTAACTGGGTGAAAAGGCTTGCCTCTTCATATTAAAAAGCATCTAGCAGCTAGCAATCCAATGCTGGAGAACTTCAGTTAAAAGGGCATACACACCATCCACATGTATGCAAGACTGCTGACATTGCCAGACATCTCTAGCCTGATCAGACACTAGTTAACTTTCTTCCCACTGCCACCATTTTACTGCATAGCAGCAAAAAAAAAGTTTTAACAACATACTTTGTACAAGCTTAGAAAAAGAATAGGTTTTTTTGAGTGATAAGGGAGAAAGGTAATATCAGGTGCCTTGATAACCTGAGACACTTGATGAGCCAAAGGTTTGGCATATGGCTTCCTGAAGTATTCCTTCTTTATTTCTTTGGGCCACCTTCCACAGTCAAATAGAATAAACAAAACACCTTTGACATCTTCAAATTTTTGTGAATGAGGAGTTCAAAGCAAAGTTGTGTATGCATTTGTGTGTGCATGGCATATGCATGTAAGGCACATGTATAAGTAAATGGCACTACTGCATCTTTTGTTTGTTTGCTTCTGATTTTCTCCCACTAGATGGAGTTTGGTGACTTCTGTAGTTCTTGCTGTAGCTGTGTTCCAATGCCATTATTAATGGTTGTGTCTCTGTGTGCATGACAGTGATGCTAATAATCTCATTGTGTTGGGTTATGAGTTAATCTTCCTGTCTACAGTGAAACATGTGTGCCAAGAATGGTTCAACACTCTGAGAAGGCAATGTATAGGTACTTGAGGATCTGTCCAAAAACTACCTTAGGGTTTGAGGTCACATATCTGGAAAGCAGCAATTAATTTGTTAATGAAAAAAGATTGTATGACAAAATAAGAAATATGCAGCTTGTTTCTTGAGGAACTTTAAACATTATATGGAATGAAACCCAAATACAGTATGACAGCCTGAGTCTCACATCAAATTTGTCACCAAACTTACCTCCATCTCAGTGCAAAACCGGTCAGTTTAGGACATTTTTAAGGCACAGAGGATAAATTTGAAGCCCATCAAAAGAGCTCAAGCCAGCAGATAATACTGATTCATATGCAGAATTCTCAAGGTTGCATAGTTTGAATCTGTCCTTTCACTTGCTTAATTTCATCAATGAAAACTGAACCCAAGGATCAAAAACAAAGACTTGATTTACTCCCATGTCCATTCTGTTTACCAGTGGAAGCAGAGTGTACAGAGGCCCTTTATTGTGGAAGGAGAATCCTGCCCTGATTCAGCCCTGCTTTCACCTTCTTTTTTTCTTCTTTTTCTTCTTCTTTTTTCTTTTCTTCTTCTTCTCTTCTTCTTCTTTCTTCTTCTTTTGTCTTTCTTCTTCTTCTTCCTTGTCACCACCATTATCATTATCATCATTATGCCCCCTGTTGTTGTGGGCAGGATTAAGGTAATGTTGCAATAAAAATAAAGCTTTGGATTCTTCACTAACAAAGAATTCCCTGTAGTTCTTGAAATGTAGTAGCACATTATGAGATCTTTCTTGACCTTAACCTCTTGAAATAGCCTCCATGACAACATTTTGAACAGCCTCACAGGTTGCATTAGCTTATATAGGAATTTTGGTAAGGTTAAGCAACAAGCAAGGCAACTGGAGTGCTACTAGAAAAAGTTTTAGCACAAGACTTATTTTATTAGTACACTGAAAGGCAAGGTCTGCATCTTTTTTGTACAAGGAGCACATCAAACTGCCTGTGTTCCTCATTAAGAAGTCAGACAGATAGCTTCTTTTGGGAAGGGAGGTGGCATGGGCTGATTGCAGATGGCTCCGTTCGCTTGCTCAGAGAAGCAGCTTTCTCTACAGAAGTGACTTCTGAATAAAACCTCAGGCACAGGTATAAACTACATTCAGGGACGACAGGAAATTCGAGGGTAAAGGCCACATCTTCTCCACCAGATTGATCTCCTCAGAGAGTAATACAGGATAAATCACTCCCAGCACAAGAGACAGTGAAATTTCATCCTGTATTTGTGCTTACTAATCTGCTTACAAATTATTTGCTCACACATTATGATCAAGGTACATAATCTAAGGGTCTTTCTGTGTTGCTACCTGAGAACTGCTTCATTTATTGTATGTATTGCCACAAAACTTGTGGACCTAGCCATCATCACCCAAGCCTTTGACTATTGCCACACATTTTCTATGAGTCCACACAGTAAATCTAGCCAGAAACAAAACTGGGGGCAACATTTGGCAGCTCAGTGTTACTGAGTACTTCTCCCAGGAGTTCACAGGACCAACCATTTTCAAACAGCAAAACCTGACACAGCCAGCCACACTTATTGATTTTCAGAGTGTGTTGCAAGAGCCATCTATTTCCTTCACCCGTGTGCTGGTGAACACAGGAGGGTTGCCCTGAAAGTGCTGGAGCCCAGGAGAAGTGGGTTTTCTGTCCAGAGGCTGCCCTGATGCTTCCTTGAGACTCTGCAAAGTCTCACACGCAGGGGGATTTTGTGTGCCTTCACGGTGCCTGCTCGTGCAAGTGCAACTGTTATGCGGCAGTGCTCGCTGCCTTGCCAGGCCAGCCCTAGGAGGACTAGAGCCCAGCTGTGGGGAGCCACAGCCAACCTCCTGGAAACATCTGCCCCCAGAGTCCTTCCTTGTCAACGCTGGTATGGTAATCAGAGCTTCAGAAACATGCTCAGCATGGCCCATGCAAGGGCAGTGACTGCAGATAAGCTGGTACCTGCAGTGCTGCTTCATGTCCCCCTTCCTGTTTGCAAAAACAGGGGCTCACAGCAACAGTCAGGGCGCCCTGGTGACCCCCCCCTTGCCGCTCTGCCCTTCACCGCTCTGAGCTGCCCCACAAAGCAGCCCCCAAAACCACCCCTGGCCCAGCTGCCAGGGCCACGCAGAATTAGGGGAGGACATATCCATCCCACTTCGTTATAACGTCATCCTATAACGTCACCCAGCTGTAACGTCATTCAGTACAAGCGAGGCGGCGGGAGGATGCCCTGGGGCGAGGCGGGGGGGGGCCGCGCTGTGGCGGCGCTGACACTAGGTGGGGCCATCGGATAGAGGGAGAGAGCCCGAGGAGCGCTGGTCCGGGGTCGTAAAGGCGTTTTGTCCCTGGCTCCCGTCTCAAATGAGCTAATGCTCCCCGGCCCTTACAGACCCGTCCCGTGTTTGGGGAGTGTCGCCTGGCTGACTTATTTTGTGCGAAGACGAGGCCGTCCCTTTGATGTCCAGGTCAAGTTGTGCAGGGCTGCATTTACTTTAGATGTATGTTTGAATAAGATAACTTACAGTCGTTTGTGACCGGCTCTTTCTCCTCTAGGCTCTGCTCAAGGATGCATTCAAAGACAGTTGCAATTCCAGATATTTGGAAGGGAAAAATATAACCCATTTCCCAAGGAGCTCTCAAATATCTTGTGCACACTGTTCACATTTTCTCCTGAACTTGTACTTTGCTAAATTGAAGGAGGAGGAGGAGGGAGCGCTGGGCTGAAGGACTGGAGTTCTTCAGTGTGAGAAATTGTTTGGGGTGCTGGTGAAACAAAAAAGCAACTGAAGTTCCTCCAGGGAGTAATTTTAACCATTTGCAGATTAATTAAAACCAGGTCACAGTAAATTGGTGTGGACCTGTGCTTTCAGGCCTCAGAAAGTGTGTGAGAAACTGAAGGAACATTACTGTAAAGGTGAGGAGTCAGAGTACAGCCACTATGTGCAGGATGGTGGTGACTGTATTGCCTCTAAGCACACCCACAACGGTAGGTTTTTTTCCTATTGACAGACCATCAGGACAGCAGAAAAAGTGAAAATCTGTTAAAACAGCAGCCAGCAGTGACGACTGAATCAGGAAATACATACCAGACAATAATACAACAAGCAGGATGTGTGCTTGAGATTTTGGATGTTAAATATATACTAATCCTCTGGAGAATTAGTCATAGCTTTCCATATCCATACATCACGCAAGTCTGCTAAAACCTCATGCAGTGAAATTTCAGGGGAGGAGGGGGAAGGAGGAATGAACACAGGCAGACAGTGAGACCAGCCCCTCTCACCTCCTGACTTCTGCAGGTCACTCTGTTCCCTTCTCAAGGTAACAGCAACACACACATTGACTCTCATAGTGCAGGCTTGGACCTGGGGAAGCACCACTCCCCGGAAGACATTGAAGGTCAGAAATGATCCCCTCCCTTGCTCCTTACTTGTTTCAAGGTTCTTCAAAGCAACCCCAAGTGCAACCCAACCCCCTACTTGCTCACAAGGGTTGCATTGAGTGATGCCTGCTCTCTGTTCACTCAGTATAGGTGAGAATAGCAGAAGAAGGTATGTGTGGGTGAGAGAAACCAATCCCCTCCTCCATTTAAACCTTCAGAAATATCACGTATGTTTTGCAGTATTTATGTTTTTGACAAAAATTCAAAATAAATTCACTTATCCTCCCAACCAGCCCACTGTCCCCGCTTATCAATTGTTTTGCAATAGAGCTAGAAGAAGCAAAATACATGTGGCCACATTTTCCTCTTGTTTATACCTCTGCAGACTCTTAGAAATAAAAGGAAGTACAGAGGAATGAGCAAGGAAGAAATTTTAAAGTTACACACAGCTGATCGTAAATGTACTAGTAACTAAGCCACATAGTTTAAAGGGTAATAGCTAGCTGTGAGTCAGGCCAAATCTATAAAGGTCATTAAAGTTTCCTGGAAAGGGTTTTCAGTAAGTATGGAGCCATGTAGAATAATTTTATGTAGCTTAGGAACTGTCCTTCTTGAGAAAGTGTTGCTTTTCAATGTGTCTAATATGTAGCTGTACTAGACATTAAGCATTGCCCTTATATTACTTGGGAAGAAGGCAGGTTCAAGGTGAGAACCAGTTCCAGCTCCCAGGGGAGATGTTAGTTGTGCCATGGGAACAGCTTGGAGCACCCTCCAGGTGCCTGCTCCTAGTGAGTGAGCCAAGAGGTTAGCGTGCAGAGGAAGAACAAGAACCTAAATTTTTATGGCAGGAGTCCCTCCGGCATAATGTCCCATCAGGGTTGCTCCTGGATCCATTGTCACATCAGTCATGTAACCTTTATAAATTATAAAATCATTTAGATTTGAGAAGTAACAAGAACGTACATCTCTCTGTGTTTTTGTGTATTTCAGTGTTTCTTTTATGTTTCTCTGTATACAGTGAGTTTTATCTTACCCTTTCCCATTTATATTCACTGTGGCAAGAAGGAATCTCAGCAATGTGCAGGCAAGGCAGGGGGGCTAGTCTCCAAAAAAAAGATGTTTCTGAAAGGGAGTTTGAGCTTTGCTACATGCAACAAAGCAGGAAAGTAACTTCTTCCATTAGTTACCATAGGTGCCTTCACAATCATGCTGCTGTCATGCTACTCACTCTCTCACTGCCTTGTCTTGTGACACACACCTACTCCCAAGGGGGCTGCAACCCCCAAACTGAGATGAATACTGCGGGGAGAAGTGACAGTGTGTGCCCACAGACCAGGAGACTAGCTCCTCCTGAGCCTGCAGACCTCCCTGGCTGAGCCCCCCAAGTGGGGCTGCAGAAGATTAGAAGAAAGAATGAACTTTCTTGTGTCTTAAATTCTGCTTTCTCACTCATTCTCGATCATTTGCTGACTCATGTATTTGCTGCCTTTAGGGAAAAAAAAGGTAGTTAGTATAATTTTTTCACAAGATTTCTAGTTTCATCAGAGTGTCGCAGAGGAGAAAGTTGGAATGTATGAAGTCCACAGGGTCAGAAATATGACAGATGGAAAGAACCCAAACAGTGTTTACCTTAGGTCTCACAACTTTTAGCCATTGCATGTCAGTGGCTGACTCAGGATTATCTCGGGATTATCCTGACTTTAGCTTTTCAGGGGAACTCTCTTCCTGAAGGCAGGCAGCTATTGAAAAGCTTTAGCCTCTCTCTCTGGGAGAGAATCAATCAGAAACAAAATCTTATACTACATGCTCTGGTAAATACTATGCTCTGCTCCCCTATTTACAGAGCACTTAAGATTTTTAAGAATTTTCAGATAATAACTTTCAGATAATCCTTGTAGCAGTTACCTTATGGAGAGGGAAAGAGACACCTGAAATTTAAACTGACCAATGTGATCTTCCTCAGATTAGTGGGCAAGGACGTGACCTTGCAAATGTTCCTGCTATCCATCCCTCAGGTTAATCTCCTGCACAGTTTGTGAAGAAAAAAAATATCAAAACACACTGTCAAAGATGCTGCAAATATTTTCTTTCTGTTGTAGGTGCAAAAGAACCTGGTACCTGCCAGTAGACCTCCTTAAAGTACATCTCCCTCTGTAGGTGCCAAATCTTTCTGTGCATGTGGTGCTCTGTATCCACCCTCTACAGGATCTGCTTCCTGGTGGTGCTCCAAGGTTTGATCCTCCACTTCAGGTCAGGATTAGTCCTGTATACATGTATGCTTGGTGTATAGCTGTGGCTAAGGATCTCAAGCACTGCTGCTATTGTGGAAATTAACAGAATTAGCCACTAGTGAGGGATGCAGTTCTTAACTGAGGTTCCTGTTCTATCATAGGTACAATAGCCTGCACGGAGCTGCTGAGTCATGCATCAAATCTGCTTGTGACAGTGCAGAATGCTGCAGGAGCACATTAACGAAACACCATTTAGGGTGAAAAGGCTTATCTTTGTTTTCTTCCAGTGGCAGACTAGTGCGAGAATGTTAAAATACTGTATTAAGTTAGTTGTTATAGGGAAGGGAGAAGAATGATGCTTCAAAGTTACATGTCCACTAAAATTGAAGTTTGGATAGTATGCATTCAGAAATAATTTTATTTTCCAGTAATGACAATATGCAATACCACGTAAGAAATGAAATTGAAGAATTGATCTTATTCTTCAAATACAGGATAGCTTCAATATTAAAATTAACATATAAATTTAGCATCAATCTTATTTCCTCACTCACGTCCACTGAGTAAATGCACACAAAGAATGAATCACTGAAACAGTATACTGAGAGAATCAAAGTCATTTTTCAAAGGTGTCAGCACAAAAGTGAGGTGAGCCTGTTCACCAAGCATCCAACAAATGTTGCAGGGGTGGCCCTTCAGACGCATAATGGGGGCACGCTGGGGACCCCCAGAGAGAGCAGCACAGCTACCAGGAAAGGCAAGGCAGGGAGCAATTTGCAGCCGGGCAGACTCATTGCACCGTGCTTACCCCGTACCTTGATTCTTCCCTTATCTACAGGTATGTGAGCTGCTGGAGAATGTGAGCATCCCATTAGGCTTTTGCACAGCACTCCTCTCAGGGAGAAATTGTTATTGTTGTTGTTTACATCATCCTTGGCCTTATTGACCTCGTCCACAGCTTAACGAGCAGAGATGAAGCAGCGTGCCTCTGGGGCAGCAGCCAGCCTCTGCAGAGCTGCTCTGGTCCCTGGTGGGCCTGCACTGCTGCTGAGGACAAGCAGAGCCCTGGGCAGAGACAGCTTCCCCTGGCATTGCCTGTGGGTTTTCTGTACACCCATGGAGAGCTGACAGTGAAATCACCTTCCTGACAGCAGACAAAGCAGCCTCGGGCATCCCAAAGAGGCACCCAAGCAGCTGCTCAGCCGTGAGCAGGAGCTGTGCAGAGGGCAAGGGGTGAAGCTCTCTTGCTCCAAGAAAGCCACAGCTGCTCTAGCAGAAAAAAAAAAAAAGACCCCCTAGTTTCTGGGCTTCAGCAGAGTCTTCGCCAGGCTCAAGCCATCTTTCCTGATGTTTAAATTAATTTTTTTTTCCCTGGGGATTGCTGAGCATCAGTGCCTCCATCTTTATGCCCCTTATCCATACTCCTCCTCCCTTCCATAGCAGGAAGTATCTGCTCAGACATGGAAATACCTTTTCTTACCACAAGACAGAGCTGGAAAACCCAGGGCCTGGGTGGCATGCCTGCAGCGTTTCCCCCAGGCCCCGGGGCCATGGGAAGGCTGTTGCACCCCCGTGGGTGCTCTGCAGGTGCAGGACACAGCCCTGCTGCTGTCACCCACCCTGGGAACAGCATAGCCTGAGACAGACTGGGACCCCACCAGCTCTGGGCTGGCCACCACGGTCCCCAGCTGGATGGACTACCCAGGGGTCCTGCAGAAAAGGGACTCCCTCACCCCTCGGTTGCCCATGCTGTGAGAGTGGGAGTGGCTGGGCATCCCCCACCATCACGGTGAGGGTCTGAGGAACAGGTCCCAGCACTGTCTGGGCAGAAAGGGATCCTGACAACATGCCAAGGGATCCTTGCCGCGTGGCAGCTAGAAGCTAAAAGTTATATTTGCCTGTAGTGCCAGCCTGGAAAATACAGATGGGTGAATAATTTCTCAAAGATGTAATTGCATGCCAATCCATATTTTCTGAAAAAATAATCTTCTGGATAGTGAAAATATTGTGTAGTCAAACAAAAGCCATTGTTCAACATCAAAACTTGAATTTTGATTTTGAATAGCTTTAGGCTTATTTAGTTTCAAAAAAAAAAGGATAATTGTTAATTGAATCAAGTAATGTTTTATCACATTGGACATAGATCATTTTAACTTGTTTACTTTTTCAGAAAACAGTTTATCAATGAGATCTACTTAAAAAATCATACTGCCTAATCTGCATTTTTCACAAGTGTGATAATAGTTCAGTTCAGTCAAGGGTCACCTTTCTTTGAAAGATGTGTCCCTATTCCAAGGTGATGAAATTCTTTTCTCTGAAAAGCCACAGGCCATAATGTGTAAGGTCACAATCTCAAAACCAGAGCTCATGGATCTATCTGCACTTCTCTAGCCTTTGACAATTTCTTCATGATGTTGGAGCACAGCATTTCACTACCTCATCATCCCTTTCTGTTTGCAAGATCAGCCTATTTTACACATTGTTTTTCCCTCTAGAGTTGCTGGAAGATGAATATGTTTACAAGTGCCATGTGAGTGCAGGCAAATGTATCCAAACAAAACTGTAATTCTGTGTTTATGAAAATTCCAGATGTTTTCACATTTATACTTCCACAAGGGAAGTTAGTTATTTGCTTTTCTCTCTCCCACCACCTTTCTGACTTTGCTCCCTAACATTACCAACAAATCACTTTTCTTAACAGGTTCAAAAATTATGCAAGAAAAAGTATATTTCTGTTCATATATCCCCTAAGGAAAATAAAATATTTTTTTATTTTATTCTCCTCCTTTTTGTGCATATTCAGTACCATTACAAAATGCAAGATTCACTCGGTGCACAAAACTTACAAAATATGAAATGCCAAATGAGAACACAGGCATTCGTATCAGCAATGACACTCAATAAGACACCTGATATGTATTACAGATTTAAAGCCCATCTGCTTTAGCGTCTGACTTCAGGGCAGCCACAATTGTTTTTGAAATGTGGGACTAACCCATGCACCTCACAGGCCTGGCAGACGTTTCATCTGCATTCAGAGGTGTGTTTTGGAAAAGCCAACCATCAAGCAGATGTGGTCACTTGCGAACAGTTGAAAAAATGGCACTAAAACCTTAACAAACTTCTAAGTGGACAATTAATTTAGTGGCATTCCTCAACAGAAGCAATTCCTAACGTTACTCTGACACACATAAGATATGCAGTGTAATCAATGCATGCAAACATGCAATAAATTGTTCAAACCATTATTCTTCTAGATTTAGGGAAGTTACTATTTGGCTAAATACTATTTTAAATAAAAGCCTGTCATTACACCCTATCTCTTTCTTCTGTTTCTGCAGTATAGGAGAAAAGTTGCTTCTGAATCATTGGGAAGGCTTTTTTTTCTGCTTGCTGTGACTGTAGCAAGCTCTGCTTTACTCATCTGAGCTTGGAAGTGCCTACACTACATATTCAAAAGACCTCAGCTTCCCTGATGACAGCATTTGCCTAATCTCAGTTGCAAGCTAGAAGGCAGGCAAGCAGAACCCAGAGTCGGAGAAAAAAAATCTTCCCTTGACTGCAGTTGCTGGAGCTGGACATTTTAACACTGGCTGAGCATTAATCAGCTCTCTATCTTCAGAAATGTTATTTGCCCAGTATAAATGACATAAACCAAGATCACCATCTTAGTTTATTTTTCTAGAGTCCTTAGCATGCTACATTAACCTGACAATGTTTAATCTTGTGTTCATTTCACAATACACTTCATGCAATTCACAGATGTAATTGGTTTTACACTGACATTACACATTTCGACTTAGCCATGGGAAAAGAATAACTCTTAATATCATTTCTCTGAAAAGCGTCCAAGCTCAAGTGGCACAGAAGCAGCTCATGCTAGTTTCATGTGCATATTTCTTTCTTCAGCCTTTTCTTTCACTGCAAGGATGATCACTGGCATAAGATTGTACGGTCCTTGTTTTAGTCCATTTGCAATTGAACTATGTATGTTTGATTTCTTATGTCCTGAGGAGTTCTCTCTTATAAAATGGCATTCAAGTATTCTAGTTTAACATCCCCATTTTTATGAGTTAAGGAACAAAGTAGACCTTGGGCTTCTGTTTCACTTATGAGTCTTCCAGAGTCCCATAACTGATAGCCATAAAGTCTTCCTTTGTAACACACTCAGCACTAAAGCCAGAGTATTGCTATTTGGCATTATCCAGTGAAGTGCAAGAAATTAAATAAGTTATGTCTTTATTGCTACAGTACAATACCAAGCAAAGTCACTTTTTAATACAATTGCAAGGGTTTCATAGAGTAGGTGTCCCTTCTCCTAGGGCCCAGTAGTTCATCTGCACTGCAAGTATCACTTAGCTGTCATGTGTTGAATGTCAGTCTAAGAAGACGTGTTGAGTATTCTTGAGTCTGAAGAATCAGACCTTTCATCATACTCATCTTCTGTGTAAATCGGTTGCTTGGACACAACAGGACACCCATCATCAGGGATCGAGATCCTAGGATCTTCTGATGAGCGGGAAGGAAGGATAGGCGAGTTTCGGAAAACGCTGGCCGAGTTGCTAGAGAAAGGACTGACATACTGGGACCGCAGCTGGTACTGCTGCTGCAGTGTCATGGTGTTCCACAGGGTGACGTCGTTGGGCAGGAATGGGCTGGACTGGTTTCTTGCCAAAGTGTTCCTCAGCATCAGTGGGTAGCGTGGTGGCTGAGGGAAAGGGTGCTGCAAAGGTACAGCCAGAGGATTTGGCACTACGTTACTGGAATCAGCAGAGAACCTCAGTGTGTCGGGAACCCTAAATGCTGAGCCCACAGACCACTTGGAAGAGGAGATAGGGTATGAACTCAACGTGTGTTCAAAAATGTGTCCGTTGGAGGGCAAAACAAGACCATCAGATTCTGCAGAAGTTCTCTCCCCACTGGCCACCGAAGACCGACTGGAGAGGAGAACTTCTACAGCGCTCACCAGATCACCACCACACCCCTTCAGGATCAACTCCAGCACAGCTGGCTTTTGGTTGGGGAAAATCTTTTTCAAGACTTCAAGCGGAGGTCTGTTGGCTTTCAAACTGAAAGGTAAAGAAACTGTCCCAGAAGGACCTTCTATCAGGAGGTGGTTCTGCTCTGCGTGGTACTTGGGACTGTCTGGATGGCTCTCTGTGCTTCCACCATTTTTCTGAACTGCATAACCAACCTCATCCACTGAAACAATTTCAGGACTTTCAGGGGTGAAGCAACTTTTGGCTTTAGTCATATCTGGGGAACTCCTTTGGTCTGTGTCTTTGTCACTGTAGGTCTCGGCATTGTCTGCTCCACTGGCATCACCCAACCGCTCCTTACCCATGTCTGCAAAGAGAAGGCAGAGATGTTAGCAAAAACCTGAGGCCAAAAGCTTTTACAGACATTTGAGAATACAGTCTTCTTAAAGTGAACTGAACAGGATCCTAAGGGGAAAAAAAAAGCATTTTTCACAGATTCTGCTAAAATTAAGTTCTCTTTACAATATCTCATGAGAACAAAACTGCAAAAGAGTAATGTGATCTGGTCTAGGCATTTTATGTTGCCTTGTAGATCTCTGTTTCTTTCTCCTATGCACAAGAAAGGAAGCAGTGGGCATTTTTCTGCTGCATCCAGCATGCTATAACCATCTTCTCTTGCTGGTTACAAGGCAGCAACACATCGCCCAAGTCAGGCTTTCTCAGATGAACTTCAGCACTTTCACTTAATAATTCCTCACTAGCACCATCTCACTGACTGCAAGTTGAAGATATCCAGCAGGTACTTGGGAGACCAAAACTCCCTCTGCAAGTCCAACAGCATTGGTAGAACCACTCCACCATGACTACTGGCTGAAGGTTAAAGAAGTCCTCAAATGAATCAATGCATTCCAGTTCTGGCTGTGCAGAAGCTGGTTTCTTCCCCAGAAAGAGTCACAACCTTTTCCCCCAAACCCTGGAGCCCAAATGATGCGTTGGCCCATTAGAGCACAGAATCTATAAAAATCTTGTTTGGAGAGGACCTCTGGACCTCTAGAAAGCATCTGGGCCAAGCAGGAGTAACCTAAAATATAGAGCAGATTGCTTATGTCCCTGCTCTGGTGAGTTTTAAGTAATAACAAAGATGGAGACTCCATAACCTCCCTCTGCAACTTGTTCCAGGTTCCTTGCTTTTTGTGTGCTTAAACAAAAAATAACAAAAGCTGAGTACAGGGCTGAAAACAAGCCCCTTGACCACACTGTCTTCATATGGACACTCAAAAATGGAGATGCTCCAAGGCTCTGGTCACTTTGGTAACAGCTGGCCAGAGTATGCAAACCTATGAAATAAGACTGCTTTGTCAGAAAGAAGAGAAGAAAGCTTGAGAGCTTTCACTGTTTATGCACAAGGGGTGCAATGTGTTTGCTTGAGATTGTTCATAGTCATTTCTCAAGGACGCTGCTTTACTTGCCTCCCTCATCTCATGCAGCAAAATGACAATCTCCTTCAGAAGCATCAATATCCGGGCAAAGGGATATTGTCCAAGCTGCAGCTGACAGAGACTCCTTTAACTGCACAGGGCACTGCTTTTGAACACACATATGTGAAAGACCATCTGCAGAAACCAATACATATATTTTCTTGATTTCCCTAGCCCCTGGAGATCAGCCCAGCTAGATAAAGAAACTATAAGAAGCTAAGCAAGCAAAGGCTTCCAAAATGTGCTGATGAACACCCCTGCCCAACTGAGATGGAACAATTTAAAGGCGTGCAAGCGCCTGAGCCTCACTGCTCACCATGGACAGTCCAGACTCCTTTTCACTCCAGGAATGGGCAGGGCATTTCCCCATGCAGCAGCAGAATGAGGCTAGTGTTGAACAGATGAGGTTGAGACAAACTCTGTTAGTGCAAATTACCCACCTTGAGAAAAGAGTCAGGGTCTGAGCAAGCCTGCCCTGAACAAGCCACGATGCTTGCTAGAATGGGAGCTACAGATAAACAGAGGATTCTGGCAGAGCACAGCCTGACAGTCAGCATGGCAAAGGGAGGCTCTCCTCCTGAGGATGAATCTGCTAAACTGAAATGATGGGCCATCCTGCAGAGCTGTGGGATGCTGCTAGTTTGAGCTGCAGAAGGTGAGGACAGGAGTGGAGTTGAGGAATACAGATGGCCTTCTGAAGATCTCGCCCTTCTCTTTAAGCTGGATAACCATTTGAGTAAATATATTGGTTTCATATTGGTTATGTTCTTCTGCCCAGTGCAAATGGAGAAGGAATAACCCATTACAGAGAAGACAATGTATGCATGCATTTCTTTATATACTCAGTGCACCAGTCTCATCTTAGCAGCCAAAGGGGAGTGTGGGAAGTGTTTGCTGGCAGCAAGCAGGTAACAGGTCCCCTTTTGAGGAGGTGGCAAGACCTCGGCATAGCTCATCCATTATTTGAAAAAACTGTGCGGCTCACACTACCTTTCCCTCCTAATCCCTTCACATGTTCATAACGATGCATTTATTTCAAAAGATAGGATGTTAAGAATAATTCATGTCTGCGTGAATGGGCAATTTATACACCGAGGACTTACCGGGCAGTCTGAGGACAGCTAATTACCTCTGTCACTGTCTTGCCAGAGGTAGAGAGGCACTTAAGGGAGACGATGGTCCTAATTGCCACATAAATATATTGGACTGTGGTAGACAATATTATCAAATGGACCACAGGCAGGTAACCCTATTTCAGAACTACTGTTGCTTTTCCAGTGTGTCTTTAGGGGCTGACAACAAACATCACTGGGGAGCAGATATATGCTAAAAAAACCCGAAACAACACAGAGTAAGATTAGATCTCCCTAGTACACTCCCTGCTCCCGAATAATTATTACTTTCGAGATAGTTCAGGTTTGTTTCGTTTTCAATTTATTTAAAAGTATCGTTGTGAGGTTTGGCTAAAAATGTTCTTTGAATTCTGGAAAATCGTCCCACTGAAGTTCGTATCCCTCTCACCAGGAGACAGCACAGATCCCAGCTCTTATCCTCGCACAGAGACAGTTGATTCGTACAGCACAGATCACAGCGGTGCCTCTCACCAGGCTGCTGGGCTCACAGGGTCAAACCCGTAAAACGAGGTTTCAGTGTTTTAAATCAAACGCTGTTATTAACACGAGGAGGATTATCCTCCGCTGGTTAACACAGAGTTTGGATGCTATTCTTTTTTTTTTTTTTTTTTCCGAGAGCACTTCCGGCTGCCGGTACCGGGCGGTTTTTCCCGGCGCGATCCAGCCCCGACTGCGGCCGTGCGCCGGGTCCTGTACACCGGGTGCCCCCGGCCACGGCTCCGGGCAGGTCGGATGGACGCTGCCGGCTGACCCGGCGGCTTCCTGATGGTTCCCTGCCTGGCAGGTCGTGTTTTAACTGTGCTTTTCGTCCTTAACTGGACACCGCCGCTTCCCCGCCACGCCGGCGGCCGGGCGGAAAGCGCGCCCCGGGGACTGTCCCCGCGTCGCCACGGGAATTGCCGAGACCAGGTTTTGCGTTTATTTAAAACGTCCGCAAAGAAGCAATCGTTAAATAAACACAGATCTGGGAAGATATATTATAAAAGTCCTTACGCGGGCACTGAAGAGTAGAGTTACTGCATGCACGTATTAATGCCACGTATCGATATTTTCAGGTACAAACGTAAAAAAATTGTACTCGGAATATACAACCCCGTGCTCTTAGCCCACGGTATTTTTTTGCACTCCTCGTAAGCTTCATATTAGCATGTTCTAGGCTTTTAGAAAGAAATCGCGTCCTCAGACATTTTTTTGTGCTTGTGGGTTTGGGGTGGTTTGCTTGTTGTTTTTTTTTTTCCACATGTTCCATTTCCAATTACCTGCATTCAGGTATTCACTTTGCCGGCCCTGAGGAAACTAGGAAAATTGTTTTCTTATTGATATAAACGACGGGGAGCATTCATCAAATAATATGCATGCAGAGACAGATACATACCCGTATCTGCAGAGATGCAGTGCAAATACAGATAGATATGAAACACAGAACAGTGGGAGAGCCGTGCACACCTTCACGGTAAAATCTACATATGTAAATAAAGCTGCTACAAATTTGGAGGAATGTGTTTCCCATTTTTTCCTTGCCTATTTATACATTAAGGAACATGAGTCAAATATTGTAAAGGGGCCAAATAAAAGTATAACGGGTGAGAGAGAGAAGCTGTCCTCGTCAAGTTAATAACTTGACTGGAAAACTCTGTCTAATCCTTTGAAACAGAATTTGCTTCCTTGATATTCCCACCGCTGACCCTCTGTTAAAACAACTTGCACTCTGATTGCCAGGACAGCTCTTTCTGCAATACAGATTTTCTTGGATCCCCAAAACATCTGTTATTTTCCATATTTCTATTATTGGAATAGACTGATAGCAGAGCTAGCAGAAAGCCACATAAACCTAAGGTCGTGTAAAACTTAAGGTGTTTGTTTTGTTGTGATTTATGAGTTGGTTGGTTTTGTGGTTTGGTTTGTTGGGTTTTTGTGTGTGTGTGTGAGTTGGTTGGTTTGGTTTAGGTTTTATCTGCTTAGTTTTTTCTTGGTTTTGTTTGGTTGTGGGTTTTTAAAACAAGCAAACAAACAAAACAACAAAACCAAAAACAAAACTAGGTTCACTCCAGGCTTTCTTCTCTGTCTTCAAAGGTCTAAGGTACTTGGTAGCAGACTAGTCACTGTTTCCAAACTACCCCAGAGACTGCTGTGTGGCATTAAGAAGCTGGCTCTGAAACTAACATTAGACCCGATACAGAACTCTATTAATCGTTTACAAGCCTTGGTAACTATTACTAAGGCAGAGAAATGTAGCCTGCACTCTCTTAAAAGGTGAGAGTGCGTGAACACGGAACCAGGAGGAGGAATTACTCTGCGTTAGCACAGGCAGATGCGACAGGGGTAGTTTCTAGGTGCTTTACTTGCGCAGAGCAGAACTTTGCAACTGTCCCACCGAAATTACCAATTCTAGAAGGAATAAAAATAAACGGATCTGATTCTACCATGTATCGGGAAATACCTCCTCCGTACTGAAAAAAAACCCAACCTTCCAGGAGAATAATGACCCGAAGATAGAGTAGAAACGGGATGGTCTGGGGGAGCAAATAATTAAATCCTCTGTTCTGACGGCTGTCTTAATACAGGTAGTGGGGAGAGAAGGAAGAGAAAGAGAAAGCCGTGCCATTAAGAGCACGCAGGATGGTAGGAAATAACAGGTTATCTGGTTAAACGGTGTCTGGTGGCAGGTGACAGGAGGACTCCCCGAGGTGAAAATTTTCCACTCCTCTCTGGTGCATTCCCATGTTCACAAAAGCGGGGTTTAAAAAAAAATTAAAAACAAACAAACAACAAAAAAAACCCAAAAAAAACCAAAAACCACAACATGCAAAACCCCAAAATCTCTGTAACAATCGGAGACGGGGGATCTCGTGGATGATGTCCGCGCGGCCGGGGCTGCTTCCCAGCACCCCTGGTCCCGGGGCCAGGGTGACCCGGCCCCCTCCAGCCCGGCCTCACCGCGGATGGGGGCGGGCGCGGCGCCGCGGGCCTTGATTTATGAATATCCCCTCCGTTATTTTTCCCTCCTCCCCGTAAAGCTGTTAGCAGAAAGTGCTGAGTGGCTGGCAAGGAAGAATTTCTCATCAATACACTTTGATTGTATTTTGCAAACAAAATGCCTGTTGCTTGGTAACATTTCACTTGAGTCTGACCTTCCCCGAAAGTTATTGCTATCAGATTCGATTTACACTGTCCTCCCGTGATTACTGTAATCTTTTAAGCTGGAAAGTTCATATATCAGGGGGAAGAAAAGTTGGGCGTGCAAGTTAATACCGTTCCTATCTGTCAGATTTATATCCTGCTGGCGAAGTTTATTTGTTTCTCTTTCTGGAAGGAGCCGAGGCAGCTTTTTTTTCTCTTTTTTCTTTTTTTTTCCTCCCTCGGCCTTTTCCCCCCTCTCCGCGCGGTCTCTGCCCCGGCCGACAGCCCCCGTGGGTGCGGGGCGGGAAAGAGGTTCCGCGCCGCTGTGAGGCTGCGGCCAGGCGGAACTTTGGAGGGCACAGGGACCCCAAAGCCCCGGCTCTGGGGAACGGCCGGCGGAGCCCGTCGAAGATGAGGGGATGGGGAGGAACAGAGGGCAGGCGGGCGGTGCCGGCCGCCGGCCGAGGGGAAGCGGGTCCCAGTCCACCAGCAGCCCCGCCGCACCGACGGACCAGCCGTGAGGACACCTCGGGCCCCGGGGCTGTGTCTTCTCCAGAGCTGGAGGAGAAGATCCCGTGCCGGTGCCCCAGCGGAAGCCTCCGGGACGGGCGGGCTCCACACCCGTGCCCTCGGAGAGAGGCCGCCCGGTCCCGCTCCCCCGCACCGTCCTGCGGGGTCCGGCCACCCGGCAGCCTGTCGTGAAAAGCCGGGCAGGGGCCGAGGGCTTGCCGTTCCCCGCCTGGGACACAGGGTAAAATCCCGTCGGAGTCGCCGCTGGACAGCTGCCGAAAGCGGGACACGCCGGAGGGGAGCCGAAACAGCCGGGTCGCCCCGCTCAGCCCTGCCGCCGCCCCGGCTCTCGGCGCCGCTTTTGCCCCAAAGGGGGTCCTGCAGCCCCACCCCTAGGTGCCGGAGGCTGGGGAGCGGCTGGAGAGGGGCTCCGACCGGCTCTGGGGGACCGGGAGAGCCGGAAGGACGTGGGGATGCGACACCTTCCCGGCCGGACTGGGGGACCCGGTTGTCAGCGGCTGCGTTTGCCGGTTGTCCCCGCCGCAACTGCGGGCCGTGCCGAGGAGCGGGCCGGGCACTCTGCGGGTGCCCGCCCTTTAAAAGCGACAAAGCGCAGCCGCCGGGGCGAAGGAAGGAGCTGGGGCCTTCCCTCCTTCCCCTTCCCACGGAGTCCGTTGGGAGGAAAGGACAGCCCTCGCCTTTCTTCCCATCCCAAAGACCCACCCGTCGGGGCCCGGGGTCCGGGCGCTGCCCGCCCTCCTCCCCCCTCCCCGGGCCCCGCGCATCCCCCTCCCCGGTCCCGCGGCGCCCGGCCCGGCCTGACCTCACCTGCCTTGGGGAGCGGCCCCGGCAGCGCGGGGGGGGCCTCGGCGGCCCAGCGCAGC
>VZTO01013374.1:52141-98405 GCA_013400615.1 Syrrhaptes paradoxus
GCCAAAACCACAAATTTTGGTTGGATCTGGCCCTATCTGGCATCAGGAATCATCTCTCTCCTTGAGGCACCTTGCATTATGCAGTAAACAAACAATAGCATGGCTTCAAAAGGGCTGGCTGGCTCCAGGACTCAGCTCTCTGACTCTGAAACCTCATTCTGCTCTGATCTAGCAAAGACCAATGTGTTAAGATTTAGGACATGCTGTAAGGCATCTCTGTGCCCCCAGGTTCTGGGGCAGAAGTATGAAAGAAGCAATTGGGGTTGAAAGTGGGCAATTTTTTGTTTACTCCTGAGTAGCCAAATGGGCAAAAGGCTTATTTATTTTAAAGGATTTGTTAACATTTTTAGTGTGCATGTGCCTGGAGTGATGGAAAGACCCATTTTTAAATACTGAGATCTATAAATCTCTGTGACAGACTTACAGAAAGTTTTTTTTTTCTAAATGGAAAGAATCCAACAGAAAATTCACCCAACACGCTACTGCATGGAGGTTAAAACCCTAGCACAGTAAAAGTGCCACTTTGTTTTTACAATCTATTTTTCCAGCAACTCTATGTTAATTTATTATAAACCTGGGCAATGACACAGAAGGCAATTTTTTTGGTAGTCAGACATCCACACTTAGCACCTCAAGCCTTGGCTCCTAAGCCTTCTGGACCAGTGGAGCTCCCCTGCTCTTCCAACATTTCTCATGGGGCATCAGACATCCTGATCAAAATTCACATGTAATGTGTCAATACATGGGAGCAGTTCCAGTCACCAACTGGTTGGTCTCACAAATCGTCTCGGGGTCTGAAGCACTGATCTAAATAACATGGGTTGTTTTTCCACTGACTTCCAAACTCATCACAGTCTGATGGTTAGGCAGCAGGGGCTACACATGCTGGTCTCCAAATGTCCATAGGGGTATGTAACTACAGACACACAGATTTTAAAAACAACCTGTCACTACTGAGATATTATCTCTATCAGATGAGAGCGCTACTCCTCTATCCAAACCTGCACTGCTTACTTGGATAAACTTCCACTTCAAGCAAGGAGCAGTGTGTAGGGGCAATGCTGATAATAAGAGCAAGATACTTGGATTGGGACTTGTAGCTGTAAAAAGGCAGCAAAAAGGAAATGAGCAATTCTGTTCTAGTGTTTTAATCACACAGCAATAAAATGTAGAAGTTCCAAGTTCAAAGAAACAAAACTCATGTTCTTTTTTATTTAAGTCTATGAGTTTCATCTGTTTGAGGCTTGCAGCTGATCCTCCCGCTGTTGTTACACAGCCCTTATCTGTGTAAATAAACAGTACCGGAATTGGGTCTGTGACAGTTTTTAAAGACCATTCCTTGATCTAATTACCTTTTTACCCTTGGGGAAGCGCCTAAATACTTCTGACCCATATGAATCAGAAAATTTTTCAGCTAATATCACACAGGAAAAGAAGCGAGAAGGGATTCCAACCATAAACACAAAACTTTACATCTTCTGACATGGGAAACTGCCATTGACTTTTAACATGAGTGATCCCTGGGATTCAATGGACTGAAAAGAATAATACACTTTCAGTGATGTGAGAAAGCAGAAGGATATTCATGCTTGAAAAGTAATTATTTTCCCGAGTTTACATTTAGAAAACTATTAAACTCTCAATAAGGAGCAATTTTTAAAGATTTAAAGTTGAGAGGTACAATCAATTTTTTAAAACTCTTCCACCTTCGTTTTCAGGGAAAAGGAAAATAAGTAAGTATGCCAGTCCCACATGCTGATAAGGCCCATGCACTTCTTTCCAGTGTGCACACATGCATGTGCAAGCACAACCACTTGTGCAGGACGAAGTGGAGCATAACCAGACTGCTGCTGGCAGCTCGAGAGCACTGGAGCATCACTAAAGCATGCCCCGGTTTTCTGTGTGAGGGTGGACAGGAACTTCTCTTTATGGTACCTTCTCCTTTGTAGCCAAAACACTTTCCTTTTGCAGATACCACTGGAAATGGATGTTCTCTAAGCAAGCAGTAGCTTCCACTCCAGGCTCCACAGATCCTATATGATGTGTCTCAAAAAACTAACAGGTCTGGGAAACCAGTGGCAGCCAAACCAAGAAGCAAACCATGCTACCTGCCTGAAGAGTGGAACGAAAGAGAATGCCATCGGCACTCTCTCCAGGTTACCATCTCAAGGACCGGCACTGATCTTCTCAGTGCCACTACTGGACATAGTGGGGTGACCAGCAATGCCCTCTGCAGGAAGGCTCCTTGGTGGCCTGGAATACCATGGGTCAAATTCAAGCAGAGAACACTGCCCAGTTTCCATTCCAGTTGATGGCACCCTGCCATTCCACTGCTCAGATTGACCCTGGATGGCTGACTCTACCGCCCACAGCCAGCAAACAGTGTGCCAAGCTACAGCAACTACCAGAACACAAAAGCAGCTGCCTGACAAGGGATTAGGTCAAAAACCAAAACCAAACTAACGAAACAAAAAAGCAGTTGCTGCTGCAAAACTAGGCACTCTGAATCAGAGAACCATCAGAATCATCTTACTTGCTGGCTCAGCAACTGAGAAGACACACAAAAGACAGACAGTGAGAGAAAAACAGAGTTTTCCTATTGTGGAGGAAGCATGAGAACGGCAACAAGAGTGCTAGGGTCCGTCCTGATTTTGCTGTAGACCATCACGAGATGGGCAAGATGAAATCTCAATGCAACCACATGGAGAAAGATTAAGTTCTGCTAAGCAAACTCCATTCAGCTGCCTCTCACCTTTGGAGTGCTTAACCCTATGCTCCCAAATGTTCAACTCTTTAAGCACAGACTTAATTAACTAAAGGTCAAAATCTACCTATACTGAATCTTCTGTGGAATTCATACCTGAGTATGAATGAGTATGAGCACTATTTGAAAAGATGGAGAATACTGACTTACACTAGGGTGAAGAAACCAGCACTAGTGGCAGGCTGTTCTTGTAAACCAGCTATGCAAGGGGATCAGTCTCATACTCTGGTATTCTGCTCTGTGCAGATCTAAGACACCAGCAGTCAGGAGCCTATGGCTCAACAAGTTCCTTCTACAAGGCCACAGAGAAGCCATAAAACTAAGACAACTGAGAGCCAAACTTTCATCATCTGTGTTTTCAAGCTATCCTTTGGGCACAAAGATGCGTATTTTGTAAAGCGGCAGCAACCGATGTTTCTGAAGGACATTCACACTTGGTGAATCCCCGATATCTTTTAGTTCCTTTGCTTCTGCTCTGTATGAACTAAGCCAAAAAAACCTTGCTGTCTCCCTCTGCACATCTTGCTCAGCATGAATGCTGGGATGAAATGGTTCCTACCAACAGAGAATTCCTGTCCATGTCTGCAAGTGCATAGATGTGCTAAAAACGTTCTGTATTGACTGTCCTTCTCCTCCTGTCCCCCAGGGCCTCTTCACAGATCTGGAACAGGTGATGGCTCCCACAAGGACAAATTCTGGAAGCCCACCTGAAGCCAATGGTTTCTGCTCACTGCAGCTGGTTACAACATAGCATGGGCACAAGCTTCTTAAAAGCAGTGTTATGCACAGCAGAGAGTAAGACACAACATTAGTCTAACAGGGAAGCTGATATCACATCGTATCCACAAAAGGGGCTAGTGGAAACTCAGCTATGGATCTGCCTTAAAACTGAACTCCATGTATTACATATACCTCCTGAAAGTTATTTGCAATTTTTGCTTTGATCAATACTTTGTGGACTATTCTGTGCTGACTGTAATGTGGAGCAACTTATGAGAAAATGGGAGTGGTGCTCCTTCTCTGCTTTGCATGCTATTAACACAAGGACAACCAGTCACTTCTAGAAACATACACCCATGGGTATTTTTCCTCTGACAAGAAGCTTCAAAAAGCAGAGCTACTTTTTATGCAAAAATAAAAACAAGCCTGAGGATCTGGAGCTGAAAACGTCCTGTCTGTGCCTCTTAACAGCTATACTGTTTCACAGCAGAGCCGTTTCCCCCTTCTCAAACACCATTCCTTCTTACTAACACTTAAAGCAATTAGGATTATCCTGGATACCCACAGTAGGGCACTTCATTGTGCATTTTCAAATAGCATTAATTCTTGGCATTAGGAACTTGGGATAAAAGATAAAGATCTGAATGGAGATCTTTATTCAGCATGCTTTACAATGGATTATCTCATTCTTTTCCAGTTCATGCTTGTACTTTTACCAACTGAGAAGGCAGGGCTATAACTGATGTAATTAGAAACCAGAGGCTGAAGAAAATATCCTCATGCTGAACTCCCTCATCTCTGGCTTTGAAGTCTCTTAGCATAATGTGTGAAACAATCAAACAAGGCTTTCCACTTCTCACCCACCACCAGTTAAGACAGGGAGGATGCAAAGATGACATTCAGGAAGCACAGGCTTTTTTTCTGAGACTCCAAAACCTACCTTGAAATTAAACCAATCCATTACAAAGCAACTGCACTCTATGCTTGCAGACACTATTCGGAGCAGAGCAGTACTGATAGCCCAACACTTCCTGCTATCACCAGTGCCATATTCTGTGGATAACTTTATGTCACTAAGCCACTGCTGCAGGCTAGGAAAGGCAGAGGGGGAACCATCTCAGAAAAACTTCAGGAGGATCAGATGTGCCGAGATGAGTGCTCTTGCTTTGAATGACTGAAAGGCAACGTGCAAAATTCAGCTGGTAAAAGCTTGCTTTTGGGTTGGCATAAGTGAGTGGCTGTGCAAGGTATTCACCAGAAATGCTCACTGTGCCTGAGCAGGGTCCCAGCAAGGTATAACTCCACAGAAAGCTCCCCGGTTTACATTCCTCTGTCAGAAACCCTGATGGCTAGTTCCCTCTCTAGACAGACATGATTTCAATGGTTTCACACAGGCATTTTCCACTTTGTAAGACAGGAAGTGAAACGCTCTCCAGGAACAGGACTTCTCAACATAAAGCAGACATTTCCCACTGCTGGGTAACAAGGCAAAAAGTACACTTCTGTAGAGGGTTCATCTGTCAGTGTAAACATTCTGTATGATCACACAAGAAGTAGTAACACAACAAAGAAAAGGCATGATGATAAAATACCAAAGACATTTACTGTTTCCTTCTCTACCATTCTCCAGCCACTTACTTAAACCCTACATTGTCCTGTGCACACATCTGCACAGCAACACAGGGAATTACACTGCAGAAGCGATTCTGATGCTCAAAACACAGACCCTTTTGTTTTGTATTGCCAGAACTGAAAAGACACGCATGCCTCTCCTTCAGGCTGTGACTCTGTGTTATGACAACCAGCAGACCTATTTTTGGAGATTCCTGCTTCCCTCACACATTCGTAGTCCATCATGGCAGGGTAAACCCAATACTTTTTTTGGTAAACTAGAGGCCAACAAACAGACAACGCTTTTGAAAAAAACCAAAACAAACCAACCCAAACCATTTCAAGATCAGAGAGCAACCATGCAAACATATGAGGAGGCATCGATTTCCAGAAAAGGTGTATAAAAAAGTGGCTGTGAGGGATGGGGGAATTTGGAGACCTGCCACCAGCTGAGGAGCAGCAAAGCAATCTCAGAGGAATGAAGCAATTTGCTTTATCACGTAACAAGGCTGTGACAAAGCTGGGACCTTTCATCCCGTTATTCCTGGAGGTCAGATTCTACTTCTCTATTCCACACACAGCACTGGAGACTGATTCTCCATCAAAAAGACATGTCCTTGGTGTGTTGTACTCAAAAGACTGGCAGAGACAGAAGCAGCTCTGAGAAAAAAAAAATGGACTTATACCCTTTTTTGACTTTTTTTCTTATTGCTACACTGATCAAAAACTGTTGCAACAAGAAGATTAAAACACAACTTAAAAATAATTGCTCATGAGAAACATCTGATTATATTGCCAGCTGCTGCTGCACATGCCCAAATGTCTACTCTGGGCATTTCGTCCTGCCAGGGCTGGTTTTGCACAAAATTGCTGTGCTATGGGGCCAGAAGGCTTGGGAGTCCCTAGGCTCTCCCACTGCTGGGCACAGCAGCAAGGCAGGGATCTCAGTGCCACAGGTGCTCTTCCTGTGCAACTGCCTTCAAAGCCAGATCCATGAAATGAACTGTCTTTTTTGAAAAACAAGTCTTTTTTTTTTTCCTGCGAGAAAGAAAACAAATAATTTCACAGACTCAGATCAGAAGAGGCCACACAACCATGTGAGCAGGCAGCAACCTCCAGTGGTAAGGCAAAAACAGCAACAGACTGCCTACACCTCCAAATCCAGGGACAGGACTCACAAACCACAAGAGCCTGTTGAGGGAAGAAGGCAGGTGTCCAAGTGAATCCTCTGCTTTTCCCACTGTGATTTGCAGAAACATGCGATTCTAGCAAAAACAACCAATGTGCTGGATTTTTTCCAAGGACAAGATTTTTATCAGAACAATTTCCAGCCAGCTCTCAAGAAGAGAACATGGTGTCTTCTCTCCCCACCCTACAGTCTTCTCACACATAATTTGGGGACCTCATGCTAATTTTATGGAGACTGATTACTGCCCATCTCCTTTGGGGTCTGCATCTTCTCCTTTGCTGATGGCACAGGCTTTCCTGCATGTCCCCAACACCACCTGACCCACTGATAACACCACCCAGATGCAACTTCAATGGACAACCCCAGCTGCAGTTAACTAGTGGCAAGGTAGTCGCAAACGCTTACCAAGGCTGTTGTGGAGCAGCACGTGAGAACGAAGGGACAAAAGGCTGCCTGCTGCTTCTCTGTGGGATGACTGCTGACACTGCAGGGTGCAGATAGACAGACGTGCGCGCTGGTCCCTGTTTTGAGGAAAGACCTCACACACTACATCTGTAGCACAACACAGGAGACAGCTAGTGACTCCGACTTCTCATCACTTCTGGGCACCGCTACAATATAGTTGCCTTTGTTTTGCTTGGTATATATATTTAAAACCTGTCTAAGAAGTTCCTTGTGAACAGCTACCTCTAGAAGAATCAATTGTCCCACCTAGAAAATGCATTGCCATTTGCAACAGCTGTGGCAAGAAAACGGTTTTTGAAAAGCAATGGAGATTTTAAAGGCAAGAGTGCACTCAAGGTACAGGACAATGTTATCAAGCAGCAGAATATGTGGAGAGACAAAAAAAAAAAAGGCAGAAGGTTTCTCCCTTGTGTAGCTATACTAAAGGAAGGAAATAGGATCCTAAGAGGTTTAATAATCACATATAACTTTTTGGCGTCCACATGGAAATCCAAACATAACACTATTTTGGCTGAATGTCTCTCCGCCCCTTGGTCAGAAGGGCTGTTAATCTTCACTAGCATACTGGGAAAAAAAGGAGGATATCACAGTTTGTGCAACATCAGGACTAGCCATATAAATGTAAATGTTAATTCTGGTTACCCCGCTTTACATTTTTGTTGTTGACAATGTCACTTTCAATCTATAAAACAAGGATGAAATCCATGCCTGTTGTCAGCAGTCTTAACGCTCAAAGAGTAACCAAATAGCTAATAATGATGGCCTCAGCTCTTTCAGGTTTAATGACAGTCTGAATTTTAGAAAATACTGGCTCAATGCAAAAGTGCCCTTTCATACAACTTAAAAAGATTTTTTGGACACGATTTGCAAGCTTTTGTAAATCACGAGGTTACTAAACAATCAGAGAAAATGCTAAGACTAATGGAAGTGACCTGTTGTATCACACTATCAAAAGCAGCAGGTTTGTCATTGACTTTAGCATAAGCAGGATTGTAGTCACCAATGACTGCTCAAAACTGAACAAGAGGGAAGAAAGAAGAAGCCTTATCATTTACAGCTTACAATTTAAGTGAATCTGCAGTTTAAAAAGCCCAGAAGGCTTCAAAGTGACTTAGTATTGCTGCAGAATTACCATTTTCAATATTAACTTTGACTTAGAAGCAAGTCAAGCAGATTTGCAGTAAAATGGTTCAACGAGTATTGATGAAATAACCAGCACAAGAAGGGCGTATGCATGAACAGAGTAAAAATGTTGCTACTTATTTTAAAGTGAGATTTATGTCCTTCCAAGTTTAGGAACCTCACTGCAATAAGTCACAATACTTGAGAAAACAGTGACAAAAACCAAACACAAAACATTTTTGAGGTAGTCAAACAAGCTAAATTAAGTTTCACACAACATTAGGCTTAAGACAGACCCACTGCGTTATATTTATATTTATTTTCACGAACACAATAGCAATGTTAAATGCAGACTGTGAAACGCTAGTGCAGAGCAGAGGCTGGTCGTGCTCTGAGGTGAAGGGCCAGCCTCTGGCTGACCCTGTGCCACCAGCCAGAGGGCATGAGCTACACCTAACAATGCTGCATCTCCCCAAGCCCAGAAGGTCCTGCTGACTTCCTACAGCCGTGGCGATACAGACCTGGTGGACTGGTCGATCCATCAGTGTAGAGCACTTTCTCCAGGATCCTGATAGCAGCAGCCTTGCTAGGAAGGGCCAAACTCCCCTGAGATCACCGTTAATGGCCTACAACCCATGGGTCAACAGGGTCTAAAAAGCTCGGTTGTTGTAGTTTCCTACATGGGTACTAGGTCACTTCAGTCCTTTTGTGCCAGCTTTCCTTACTAAGGTTACTGGAATGGGTTTGAGTGTAGCTCACCAATTTTCAACATGTGCTTTTCCCTTGCCTTTGCTTGCCATGATCTGAAGTCAGGAAGGTGAACCTTAAATCACGTTTAGGTGGCAGAAAGGTTCTAAAAATAAATAAATAAATAGAAAACCAGAATTTTATGCTTGTCACCTGTTGCGGAGAAAATTTTACAACAGGTTCCTTGGGTCTAGTAAGCCAATCCAGACACTGATTGCTGTGTTGAAGACTGCCTACCTTCAAGAGGACTACTCCATCGCTACACCTCAGGTAATTTCAACAGCGCTGAATTCAACTCTGGTCAACACAAAACTGATTCAATGCTGTAAGGGCAAGGCAAGGAGGAGAGAAGGGAAGCAAAAAGTGGACTTCATCCTCTGCTGCATCACACGGCCTTGCTGCAAACCACAGACACTGTGGGGCAGTGAGGGCAGGGGACGGCAGGGGCTGCAGGAGCTTGCACCACAGAGTAACCGAGCACCTGGTGCTGTCCAGGGTCAAGGCAGGCCTTTTCCCTCCCTTGGAGGATGCGGCAGGCAGGCATCTCTCTCCCCCTCCACACATGTAGCTGGCAGACACAGCGGTTGAAAGCAGCAAAAGAAAAGCAGAGGAAGTGATCCAAGCTAGACAGTTAAAGAGTCAGAGGTACAGAGGTAAGCCCCACAGCAAAAACTGAGATAAACCAAGTTTTGATTTACAGTATTTTGGAAGTTTTAAACCATATTTAAGGCTACACAGCTCTAATCTATCTCAGATGGAAATTTATCAGAATATGTTTTATATAGCCAAAAGTCAATACAAAAATCTGCTAAAAAAACATGCTGTAAACCACTGTTTCACAGTGAGAAAATGGAATGCTCCTTGCAGTGTGTGCAACTGCTCTTGAGACAGAACTTGAAAGGGAAAATGATTTACAAATGAACAGGAAAGAGAGCTCATTGATTTTTCATTTTCTTTCATGTCCAGAAAGGAAACAAAAACTAGTGACAGAATTGACTAAAAACATTTTTTTACTTTCAGCAGCCTAAGACCTGATTAGCACCATGCTTGGGATAAATAAACACACTATCCACAGCATATGGGGTGTGATTCAGACCTTATGCAAACCTTCTGCTTGAGAAGGTTAACTGATGTATTAGATACATCAGGCATAGAGCTTTAAAACTGGCATTGTAAAATTACAAAAAAGCAGGAAATAAATGCAAAGATGCTAAATGACAATCTTAAAGAAGAAACAAAATCACAAATTTTTTTTTTAATTATTTCTAAATGACCCACAGAGAGTCCTACACAGTTAATTTGGCTACCACTCTTTCAGATCACGTATTACAATGAATCTCAATAAATGAAGTGTTCAATTCTGAAGATACTTCAAAAACAGTCTCCATATCTTTTCAGATCTAAGATACGTGTATTTAAAAATTAAATGCCGCTCCTCAACAAATCTCTTTCAAAGATTTTTAAAGTGAGCAGTAATACACCCATCTGTGCTCAGAAGCTTTTAACTTTTCTCACATCTTGTCCAATCTGTAGGTGCCAAGCAGGGTAGACCCTTTTGTAGCAGAGCTGGGGTATGCCGCAGAGAAGGGTTAGGGAGCTGCTGACATGTCCCTGGTGGCTGTGCCACTGTGCATGTGCTGTGATGCCACAGGAACACACTCTGCAGGCAAGAGCTACACCAGCGCAAGGCGGTGTTACTGCACACAGGCAGTGCAACTGCTCATGGGATCAGTGGGCGACCACCCTGACAGAAATTACCAAGCTACTTCAAGTCTTCTCCTTGAAACACCAACAGCACTAAAAGGTTAATGAAAATGTGGTCCCTCTACTATTCTGATTATGCACAATGAGCATGAATATACATTTATATATGATCTTATCTACGTTTTTGGAAGCAGTGAGGAGAAGCAAATACTTCGTATAGCATGCAAAACAAGTTCACTGGTTTACATCAGCATAGTAAGAGAAGTCTGGTATTTTTTAATTTTTCAAGTGAAAAAACACTTTGTCTAAATAGTTCATTGTGTTTTCTCAGTACATCAGAATAACAAAATGTCACTTACAAGCAGAAATGAGCTATAATACTTGCATGTCTGATGTACTTCAACAGGTTTGGAAGAAACAAAACATAATTTATTTTAGCCTATTTAGCTCTGCAACAATTGCTCTTCAAAACCCAAAGGAGAACAATGTAATTGAATGTACATGCCTTCTTCCCCGCATAAACCTCAAACAGCCTCAGGCAAGAGCTAATACAGATGTCGTACAAGGCATTAAAAGAGTACTGGATGCTGTAGCTAGCAATTACCCTGGTATTTAACCAAATCTATTGCTCATCAGGAAAGCGTTTAGTGCAGTAGTCGGAGCGAGACAGGCTGACACGGAGCACAGCTACTTAACTGTCCCCTCCAGCGATTGCACTTTCTCAACCTGAGAGTTACATCAAATTAAACAACTGCACATTGACTTTTCACTTCCATAAGCATTAAGGTATGATTGACAACTCCTGGATGCTGTAACACAGTCATTAGAGCCAGCCACCATACTGTTAGCTTATTTGTGGTGTGGGTTTTTCTTTCCCCTATTCTGCTCAGTTTCCTCCTGGACTATTTTTATAGTGCTCTATAGACAAGTGTGCTTTGATTCCTTGCAGGGTCACCATAACAAAGTGCCACTCTCACCACAAGACCTTTGCATGTGTGTGGGAAAGCAACATAAAACTAAGTGACTTAACTTGGCATACCAGATCCCTTTATTTCTTAGTCCCAGCCAGCACTTACTCATTTAACTCAAATTTGGAGACATCTGGACAGCAACAATTGGATGCTAGCACTGCAGTAAATACTGTTGATGAGGCACTTTTCTGGAGTATTTTCCCAGTTCCTGCCCTAACTCCTGGAATTCTCTTTCATTTTATGTATGGCAGACACTGCAAGAGAAATGAGTCACCTGCAAGAATGCGAAATTAGATTACAAGCTCTACGATACTGTTCTGAGTATGTATTTGTGAAGACCTCAAGCTTCCTAAGGCTATTACAGCACCCCTATGTCAAGCCCCTGCTGACTATATACATCTGAAGACTGCAGCTTAGTAAAGTTACTAGAAACCAAACAGGTACATAAAGCAGTCAAGGTTGTGAAGAAATATGTCCCTTTGATTTTATATGCAACAACCCAGCGCGTGAAACCACTACATTATAAGTGACAGCTTTACTCTCCACCCCCCTAATTCAAGCCACAAGAGTAACATAAAAGAAGTCTAAACTTTCCCCTCTCCAAATAAAAGGATAAAGCAAAAAAAAAAAAAAAGTTGTAAATAAGCCTTAATATTTCTAACCTCCCCACCCCCTCCCTTCATCCCTAAGAAAACTCACAGGATCCTGTAAAGCAGTAAAGAAGCAGATTAGATGAATACTATATCATTAAGCTAATTAGGAACATGAAGAAGTCTAGAATGCTACTCGTATGCCTGGAAGCCTTCATATCTATGTGATTAGTGGATCTGAAGCTTTATCTTCATACTAACTGCAGCAGACTGAAAGGTAAACTTTACAGTGTTGGTTTTTTTTAGAAAAACTTAATAAACTTAATAAATCAACTAAATAAAATAAGTAACAATAAACACGTTTGTCAAAACTCTTCTGAGCTAGAAAAGTATTATTTCACTCCGGGATTAGCACTCAAAGCAGGAACAACTACAGGATCTGAAAACAGCTGAGGAGGACAAATGAAGTATAGTTCTCTCTCCTCTCTGGCAGTATCAACTGCAGTCCCACTCCTTTTTCCACTTCTGAACTATATATAATACCCGAGCATGGGCCTCTGAAATCTAAAATTAAGAATAACAGTATTTCAAACATCCCGTCTCTTCCTCTGGTTGAAAAGCCAGGCCATAATAAAACCAAAAGGCTGCAGTGAAGAGTCCAGAACACGCCAGCTCTGTTTCAAACACAGAGGACAAAGCAGCCACAGCACTGAAGACAGTGAAATATAACTTAATTTCCAGGTTTTGCAGCATAGCACTGAAATAATAACATCACAGGAAGCACTTAAAAACTTCGCTGGTCTACCTCAAATCTTTTATTTCATTTTGTTTTAATCAGCTAACTGCCACCAAAGTACCTAACTTTCGATAAAGCAAGTTATTGTCCTTGTCTGTAGGCCAACCAACACAGTGTGCTTTCTACTTCATGTGGCTATTAATGTTTAACTCCAGGGATATTTCACAAACTAACAGATCCCCAAGAAAGCAGATTTATCTCCAAAGACTCAGCCTCAATTTACTCATACACAAAAGGTCTTAGTTTTATTTTGCACCAGCTTCCTACTTATGTAATGAGAAAAAGGCATCTACTATTTCAGCATATTTTCAATAACCTTGTGTCCATGCTGCAGCTGAAGGGACTAAAGGAGTGAGAACATCTGTCATTCCAGTACACAGACAGATGTATCAGTAACTTTTGTAGTTTCTGTATTTTGAAGTTTCTGGGCAAATTTCTGCCAAATCTTCTGGTCAACGTTGCATCTCCCAAGCTGTGGGAGACATTCACACAAAAAAAACAACAAAAACCTACTCAAACCAAAATCCAGCAACGAGCCTTATCTCCATTCTGGTGGCTACTGGTCGGCTGCATCTTCTCTATATTTCAGAAGCAACCTCCTCCACCTGAGCTGCTCCTGCAGTGCTCTGTCTTGCTGGAGCTTGGCTGCCTGCGGGGTGCACCCACACAAAGCCCTGTTCTGCCAAAGACAGCACACCAGCTGTATGTAACACACTCACCTCGCAGGTCCTCTGGCTTTTCTACTGAGAAATTCAGTGTTAGCATCTGCTACAGCAACCCTACAAGAAACCCAACTAACCTAAACCAAAAATCTGTTAGCAAAATTCCCTCTGTATTTCCAGCAAGGAATCTTAAAACTACAATATTTTTTGAAAGTAGTGGGCTACTTCACTGAAATCTAACCCTAAAATGCAGCACTGTAATTAAATACTGCAATGTTTTTAAGAAATAGCATAAAAATAAGATAGGGTCCCGTCAGAGAAATCTGTATTTGACCATACACAGTGTTTGTATACAGAATGTGCGCATGTGTGTATCCATATATCCATGTATATATATCTCTCTATCGATATAGGCACCCACACACAAGTACAGGTATGTGGAGATTATATATATTATATATATAAAGCTAACTTTCAGTCCTCAGAAAACAAAAGCTATCCCCATATAACAGCCAAATTCCTACATAACTCAATTTCGACATCTCATCTGGTGTGAACTGCACTCATTCCTAGTGTAAACCCCAGCGCGCTCTGCAATGATATACTGTAATGTCACATCGCAATCTGGATTTACTATAAAGGGCTGCTGACGAGTTTCAGAGCAGTAAACATTGCTGCGAGGTGTATTTCACACTGAGCTGGTTTTTATGAAGAACACTTCACCGCCCAGCCACGGCACCCAGATGATGAATGGTGAAAGATGCATGACAAGCTTCATCATTGTTTGTAAATCTTAACTGTTCCTGCTCACTAACTCTGCAGGCAATTTTCAAAGACAGCGGCCGACAGAAGGACAGCACAGCTTTCCTGAAGGTTATTCAACTTGTACTTGGCCTAAGCTATGCCTGTGAAGAGCACTGGAAATAAACTCATTGGTTACACTGAAGCACAGAATTTAAAACATTTGACGGGCAGGCATGCTAATAGTTGCTAAATTAAGAAAGCCCATTAAGTCGCCTTGGCGTCCACCCCCAACCCTGCCCCGCAGGGTTACATACATCATGCGCAGGCAACATACACTGGTATTATTTACACATGCAATATAAATATGCGTATTTATAAAACGGGCAGAATGAATGATGGGCTGTCTGCTCACACACCATGATTCCCCTGTATCTTGTGCAGTTACACACAGTGCTCAGCTGTCCCCCAGCTCCTTTGTCCACTGCTTGTAGGAAAGCTACTTCTGTTCCCTTCTGTCAGAAGTTTACCCATGCAATAGGGTACAATGCACCCTGAAGAGAGAAGACTACTGATGGCGTGCAAGCATGGCAATAGGGAGAGGTACCCTTCTTTGTTTTCCCTGAGACCACTCTGGTGTGGGAGCACTGCTATGGACTGCAACAGTCTCTTGCAAAGAGTCACAATTCAGCTCACTGCCTCCCCGTTAGAGGTGAAGCCAGTCTACACCACTCTACACTAACAGAGCCTTAGAAATACTGCCTTACTCTTTTCATTTCTTTTTTTTTTTTAAATTTAGAGATCAGTAGCAAATTCTTCTTTTCATAGAGTTTCTCACAATCTGCGAAGGGTTGCTAATGAGAATGCCTTTATAAGCAGAAGCTGCAGAAGCATTAGGTCCACTGGAGACTCTCACCAGAGCTGCAAAGCTGGCATGAACTGCCAGATGCTCTATGCACATCCTCATTCTCAGAACACACACTGAATATGGCCTGAGCTCTCTCTTCTCTTAACCAGTCAAGCTATGAGGATGCAACTGTACATTAAAGCAAAGCAAAGAGAGGAGCAGTACCACTGTTTGTTACAATTAGAAATCACGCCTGGGTAAGCACGCTGTTATCACTACAGTCCTGACAAGATGCCTTCATTTGTTTTATCACTTTATGGTAAAATTTGGTCTTGGTTTAATATTAATGATTTCTAGCAACTTCTGCTTGCAGTGGGAAAAGTTCTGTATCCAGAGGTAATAAAACCAGAGCGTCAAACCCACACTGGGTATAAACAGAAACAGCTCAACTGATCGTGTGGATTTTTTTCAGTGAGGTATCCAACATCCTTTGAAGTCGGAGGAAAAAACCCACACAGCCTCACCAGCTATAATAACATCCTCTCCCACATAAAGAGCAGCTCAAACAGGCACAAAATCAGTCCAGGTTTGCAGCAGGTATAAACCACTGGTCTCTGATATGCGCCTTTACAATGCTCCTAACTGCAAGAGGGACTGAGAAGAAACTTCTCCTGCAAAAAAAAAGCTAAAGGAAAAGAGGGAAGGCGTAAGGGGAAGCAATCAAACAGAGCCATTACCTACCCCATGACAGCACTCTGGCAGTGGCTTGCAGAGAGATGCTGTTGCCCGGTCTGGGACCCAGCACTGCCGCACATTCTGCAGCGTGCCGTCAAGGCAGCATCACTTGCCCTGGCATCTGCCCTCCGCTGCACCCTCAGCAAGAGTGAAGGGCACACATCTAAACCCGTCATTTTCAGACTAGGGTCCACGGGACACCGGGAACTTCTCTTCTTAGAGAACGAAGAGATTGTGGCAGGAGGCTTAAATTTATTGTCTTTGACCTACACCTGCCATGGCGCACTGTATTGCTGATTTGATTTTCCTCAGAATAGAAGGACTTTCCTTAAATTCCTGTTTTACCAAACCAATGCCTGCAAGCCTGAAACAGAGGCTTGAATTTTAAAAACCCTGCACCTTTTGATCAACACAAAATATTACAGCATGGATAAACAGATGCCATCATAAAAACCCTTTCTTCCACTGCTCAACAAGTGTCCAGGCTGACCCCCTTCTTGGCAGATGTGGTTTTCCTGGTGGGGGTGGATGGGTTCCCACCGGCATCTTCTGAAGCTTCAGGCTGTCCCATTCTCTCTTGCTAGGGTGGTGACAAGTGAAAGCATTCACCAGTAGTTTTCATGAGAGCTTACCATTCCTCCTAGAGGATGCTAAAGCCTTGCTCCAAAAATACCCACTCTTCTACAAAAACAGGATTGGGGGAAAACCAACAAAAATACAGTGTGTTCAGCTCCTGCAGTAGGACCAGCAGCTTCCCCCAGCGCCAACAACAAGGGCTCATCAGACACCCTAGCATGAATCAGCACAACTCCTGAATTAAACCTGTAATTTTGCAATTGCCCAATGACAAGTTGCTTTGCTGCACATGTTATTTTATTTCTGTGTGCTTTTGAGTGAGTGTAACATGAAGACTGCATTTAGAGCAGAAACTACAATAATAAGCCTTTTAATTAGGAATAAACTGAAGTAAAATGGGATGCAAGCAAACACATCCATTTCTTTCTGTGAATTCCTTTCTCTGACAATCAGACCTTACACAGTTATTATAATATTGGTCAAATCTTCACCAATCCAACCTCATTTAGAACACAGAACAATAATTTACAAAAAGGCTTAAAACACACAGAAAAATGAGCTGCCTGAGCTTATACTGAACATGCCTCACATTCTCAAAATATATTTCCATAGCTGCTTTTACAGCAAATGAAACAACGAAGTATGAATAAGAACGTCACAAATCAGGGTTAGCAACTTGCGTGGTTTAAAAGATAAAAAAATTCCCAAACACAACTGTCTAGTCAGCTAAGCCCCAAATTCAGCTTTTTATTGAAAACTAAAATGGCATTTTATAAAGGCGTCTGCCTATAAAGGTCTGTAAAATCTTGCAATGCACAACCAGCAGCATAAACCAGGGCCTGGAGAAATGCAGCTTAAAATTTGCTTGCCGTCCTTGTAATGAGTGCCTCAGTGAAGCTGCACACAACACAGCCATCATGGACTTCAATTAGCAGCTATAAGAATGCACAAAGAAAGATAAAACAGTTGTGCAAGGATCAAGTGACCCACCTGAATTAACTGCTCAAGACCTCCAGATTTAGCTGACTATCCCTTCACTTCTTCTTTTGTCTTATTTAAAAATTTACTTTGAATGGTTTATGTAAGACAGATAGTGCAAAATGCCACCTGGAGTTTCAGCAAACACTGCTTGGTCCTTCATCACTAAGCACAGCATATGCTTGAGCAGAGGTCAATTTTTAAGCAAAGGATGCACAGATAGACACCCATACACAAAACACACAAGCTAAATATTGCTGAAGTGTATCAGTTCTAGGTGCAAAATTATATGCTCCCCACATATCTTGCTGCTGAAACCCCTCCAGACTCAAGATGTATTTCTGCTGGTGCTCTACTGATGAGGCTTATAGAAAAGGAGCAGAAGAGGCACCTTTCAGGCTTTGACAACGCCCAGACCGTGAAGGAATGCAACAGCTACTCTCCAGTTTACACTGCTGGAGGAAAATTTTGGCTATTTTCTGCTGTTGTACCCCACTTCCCTAAATGCTTTATTAGCCTAGCTCTGCCAGTGCATCTTGTCAACTGGGAAGGAACAAAGAACACATAGATACAAGGCTTTTTTCTTCTCTTTCGGGTAATTTTTTAGCCACATGAAACCAGCCTGCCTTGTTGCAGTGCCATCTGTGTAGCTTGAATGCCTGCAGAAAGCAGTTGAGGTTCAAGAACACGGTCTCAAAGATCTTTTGCATAACAGGACTCCTTGACCTCTCTGATCCTACAGTCAGGTGCCACCTGTGGCTCTGGAGCATTACTCTTATCTTGCACGACATTTCAAGGGCACAGGTTCATGCAAAAATACTATACATAGGAAACCTCAAAAAAGGGGCATAACTTCGGTGCACAGTAACCCTGTCTGAAAGAAACATCCAATCTCTCATGCGTGTTTCTGGCACATATGGCATTCCTTGCATTCCAGCAATGCTTTTGCCAAAATGAAACTTTTTGTCTTAAGCGGGAAGACTCCTTCCAACAAGCCCTTGACTGTGAAACCACTCGAAGAGGCTCTTCACAGAGCCTGCTCCACCTTGGGCAGGCTTCTCCAATGGCTCAGCTCCGTTCTCCATACAGAATCCAAAGAGAGAGATGGAAAGGTAAACCTTTAAACGCAGTCCCTGGAAAAGTCTGTGCTGTCTTGATTTTCACAGCTGTAAAACTGGGGATACCAGTTATTTAACATCTAGAATGGACTGTGAAAAGGTGTTTTAGAAGCCATTCTGCTGACAAAAAAACCTGTTACCAGAAACATTCTTCTTCATAAAATGGTGTTTGCTGATTACTGTTGACCTTTTCTGTATCAAAATGAACACTTCATACCAGTTTTTCTTATTTGTGTTTGGGATGAGTTCCAGGTTCCTGCTTTATGTTCAAGCTGCAAATACAGCACTGCTCCAGTGCTTCATTACTTGTGTTTCCAAATATCCTGACATTTAGACAGGAAAATAAAAATTAAAATCCATTCAGCAGCTAGAGCAACATTTTAAATGCAAGCCATCTCCTTCACCACAGGCACAGACACACAGAATAATTATCTCAACATTTCACATAGTGAAAAAGTGAAGTGACAAAGAGAAGTTTTTATTCCATTCCACTTTAAGACAAGTTAACTACTCTAAAATCAAAGGTGTCTGCAGACACAAGGATGTTCCTCCTTTGCATCCTTATATTTGAATGTTAAATTTTCTGCCACTGTCCTAAACACTCCTCTACATATAAGCAAACACTCAACTTTTACTCAGTAGAAAGAGGACCCAGAGCAAGGCACCCAGTCCTGATTCAAGCATGAGCCTTCTTGCTCTACCAAACCAAGGTCTTGGGCAGGTATTTCACAAATCAAAGTGCACAAGGGGCTGATTGAACAGTAGTGCAAGGTGCTATCCAATTCTGGGCAGTGATCCAATCCTGAAAAAGTCTCATTTTGAAGGGGGAAGGAACGGGAAGCAACTGTCCCACAGAGATCAATGGGAATAAGGCACTTGACTTTTGGAGATGAAATACTCTGTTGTGACACATTCTAATTCCTCCACCTCCTGCACAAGGATCTCTCAGCTTGGCTTCTTCCAAAAGAAGGACATGTCAAAGCATGCTTTGCATGCACAGGGATTGCTAACAACCTCCCATACATGTTTTCCTCTCATTGGTCTTGCAGAAAAAAGGAAGAAAAATATTTTGAAAGTGCAGAGTACAAAATTCCTCTCCTACCTAGAAATTATTATGTAAAACTTACAACCTGGTGATCTAAGAGAGTCCTCTGAAAATATCCTTTTTCCATTTGTCACTGCTTTATCTTCTTTTTCTCTCCATTTTATCAGTTTCAGCTGGAAGGGCAGCAGCTGTGCTTAGCTGGAAGCAAAACCATTTTACTTAGATCCACTGCAAATTGCAAGGAGGTTGACTGATGGTGTTTTGCCATTCAGAAAATGTCAGCCCATTACTATATGCAACACACTGTAACACAGTATGACCTCATGTACAAATGTCAGAAGCTTCCTGAGAACCTCACATCATTCACAAAAACAAAGAAAGTGTAAATCAGTGGTCTGCTAGTTAATCTCTCCTCCCTTTCCATATAACTGGTCTAAGCAGACAGTTAACTTAGCAGAACAAAATTAATGAAACAGTCTGACTGAAATACTGAGATAACACGTGAACTGGCAAAACCTCTAAGAGCTGAAGTTACAACTGAAGTGTGGCTAATAGAGTAATGGACAGCACGTGTTTTAAGACCATCTCAGATTTGTGCTTGGGAATTTAAGAACCATTTTTTTAAAAAGATACACATTTCTGATGTTCTGAAAATTTGGCTGCAAAATTAGTTTTTTATTTTGACCTGCTGCTTTTCTATATGCACTGTTCCCTTCCTGTAAAATTTCTGGATTAACAATAAATAAGGCTTCACATAGATCTTAAAAAAAACAGTTACGGCTTTGCTGCAGGAGTTATTAGGTGAAGTTTTACAGTCTATACTATATAGCAAGTAAGATCAGATGATCCTCATGTTCCCTTCTGGACCTAAAATCTATGAACATGTATTCTTAGAAAGAAAACAAGTCTCTGAGTATGGTTACCACTTGAACTGCAGAAAAGGAAGGAGTAACATATGTTTATTTAAAACATGCAGTTAAATTGTCTTTAGCAAGTAACAATCACTAACCCTAAGAAACATGTCACCAGGCTTCACAAAAAGCAGTCAGGCACCCAAAAAGTTCAGCCCAGCAATCACTAGAAAAACACATAAGAATGTGTCTTTTGTACGAGACAGCTCTTGCAGCATGGACAGTTTGTACTTTGCGGGAATGGATCAACTACCCTCTTTAATACTCAAGATCCACAGGTCACATCCTCCTAGCTGATTCGGCACTCACACAGATGACAATAAAGAGGCAAAAGACCTCAAACCCTCTTAGGACTGTGAAAAGCACAAAATGAAAATCATCAAGAAAGTGTAAATCATTGACTAACAGCTTGAGAATATTATTTTGTCTGTATATGGAAAAAGCAAAAGCAGTTGTTTCCTCCAAGAACATGCATAATGGAAAACAAGATGTTTCTAAGAAGCCCATTAAATGGGTATGGTCCTGCTAGTATGTTCAAGTTTTTCACAAAAATACTGGTGCCTCTTTCACCCACTAGCTCCCTGCTATGGAAAAACACTTCTTCAGAGTCTGGAAAATGCTGTTTGATCTCAGTAAATTACATCTCACTGCTTGTCGGTTTCTGATTGATGGTGTAACTTAGGGAACAATATCTGTGTGTGGAATACTGTCTGGAGAAGCAGTCAGGGATTATTGAAAATACAGTATTTATGCAGTTTAAAAATCAGTGGCACATTACGCACAACTTTCTTCTAGAGTGATGAAAAATTACTGAAGTGTATTTGGGAACAAAGGGTATAAGGTCTTTTGTCTATTTGTAAGAACACTCAACTGGTTAAGACTTCTTAGTGAATTAGTAGTGATGAATGCAAGAAAAAGTGTCAACTGCAGTTGAGCATAAAGGCAGCTGCTTCTCCAGCCAATGGGCAGAAAGGAAGACGTCACTGTTTGATGGTGGTCAGAGAAGACGGAAGAAAATAAAACTGAAGAAAAGAGAAGGAAAATGAACCAAGGATCACTGATTTCTCTAAGCAATTTAAAACTACTGGAGAAGGAGGAAAAGTCTAAGGTTTCATCACACTATGTGTTGTTTCTTCATCTATCTAATACGCCACAGTTAGTTGGAAGACTTTCAGAAAACAGCCACCCTGAAAGAGCACCCACCTTCTCAGCATAAATCATTCTGGAGTTACTGAATTCAGGGGCTCAGCGCTGACTTACACCAGCCACAGGCAGGACTTTATACATGCCTCACCTTCCAGAACATAATTTGAGTTCTCAACCATTGTATTTTTCACCAAAACACAAATCCAACAAGACAGCAGGACATCAGCCACAGAAAGGCCATGACTGAAAACAACTATGGAACCTATGCAACATACATCCTTCCATCAGATAGAAAGAGGGGAGATTAATTTCAATGTACAAGGATATCACAGAAGCAAATGAGGATGGATGCTGTTGCCAGTGGTGTGACACTGAGAAAAAAAAACCAAAACCAAAACCAAACAAACCACAAAAATTTGGCAGGTGTAAAGTGAAAGAAAAGAAATACTTCCCACAGACCATACAAAGTTAAACTGTCAAATTCTTTGATTGCTACAGAGGGACAAAAAATGCAGAGAGCTCATGGAAGGGTTAGCTCAATTCACAGAGTACAGGTCTGCCGCTGGTAACAGAAATGACAGTTCAGTGGCAACCAACAGCTCAGGACTCCTTTGAAAGGAGTGTGAAGATTTTGGGCATAAGAAGTAGGATCTCCCCACTCTTTCTGTTTCTCTTGTTTCTCTAGCACCTGTTACTGTCCTGTTCCAGAGGCAGGGAAATACTTCGGTGTAGTTGGTCAGCTCCAGCAGGGTCATGTTAATACCTGTGCGTGCACTCTACCTGCTACCGGAGCAAGGAAACAAGAAAGCAAGAGAAACATTGTCAAAACCACAGGGTAAATTCACCAATGCTTTCCTGGAAATTATTGCAGATTATAGTAATCCTTAGGACAGCCAAGAAACACTGCATATGAAAAGAAAAACTTATCTGCACTGGTTTTAAATGACATAACACAGTGTGATGAGTCTGCAAGCAAATGAGGAAGCAAGTCTGCGAAGGGTTTCATAACATGGTTGGGATGCAGGAATAGTTCCCACACACGGTTCAGAAAGGACAGCAAAGGCTCAGTGGGAGGCCTCTGGAAATGGACAGAATTTCTGAGAAGAAAAGAGAGGAAAGATAATTCTGGGGTTAGGGCAAAGATAATTCTTTGTTCCTCCAAGGGAGCCAGGTGGTGAGCACCAAAGACGACACCTCAAGTGACTCTTTGTACAACCTAACAGACATACACAGGAGCAGGGAAGTACGACACTGCTCCTGAACCACGGGCCTTCTGAAGTACAAGCTTGCACTATTGTACATTCACAGCCCTACCACAAGCCACCATCCTGTGAAAACCTACTTTCTGAGACCTGGTGTTCTTCCCTGCAGCAACCCACACCTCCCCAGTGCCTGCCCTGAGGCAAGGCAATCCCAGATGCCCTGGCAGATGCACTTACCTCTTGCTTTTGACTCTGAGCAGGAGGGGATGTCTTCAGAGGTCAGGATTTGGGGGAGGCACGTGGGAGCGCCAACCCCCTGTCCCAGGTAGGAGGCAGGTGCATAGTAGGAGCACATGCGGTACTGTGAGCTGGCGGCATGGCGACTCTCCATCACTTTCACCTGCCGGAGACAGAAGCGCAACAGCAGCCTATGAAAGCCAGGCCCCGGCACTGCGTGGGCAGCCTGCTGCCCCACACCCACACGGCTGGGAAGGAGGTTATGGGGGTGGATGGAACGCAAAATCCTGACATGCTGGCCCTGGCTTTTTGGTTTGGTTGGCTGATGACGTGCCCACACCATCCAGATGCAAGGAAGCCGCCACGGTACAGGATGTGACCCAGCAGCAGCACCAGCACACCCATGGCTGGTTTATCTTACCTTGGGTGGACCTGCATCCAGCACACAAGTGTGCATCCTTCACTGCAAGGAGCCTCCAGGGAAGTCCCCTGCTTAAGGCACAGGCAGCACCACGGGAAGCTTTCCAGACCCTTCAACAGCTCACACCCGACCAGTGTCAGAGGTGAAGTGTCCATCCAGTCCCTACTCCTCCCCAGAGACTAACCCACCTCAGACTGGTGGTAACTGCTCTGCCAGGGACCTGCGGCGGGGCCACGGAAGACAGTCCTACCCGCTGACTCACTCAGGAAACACGGATGGAAACACATCGCTTTTCCCATGACCTAGTAAGATGGAAAAATATTTCCCTGATTTACCTAGTGAAACCAAGTTGTGGACAGACTAGACGGGAAGCCTGTAGTGGAGCCACAGGTGGACACCAGGCAGCAGGTCCACCGTGCCAGCACCATGTCCACCAGACAAACCCTTCTCCTTCCTGCAGCCTGCAGCACAGCTGGAAGCATTCAGAAATCAAAGTTTATCCTACTCCAATGCCCTGAAATAATCCAAACTGACCTTCTCAGAGAGGCAGTAATGCTGTCTTATATTTTTGTTTTGTGAAAGAACTACCACCTACTACTATTTGTTTCAAAGCCCAACAATGTAACGTGACTGCAGTGCTCCAACAAATACAGCCACACACTCCACAAGACTAGGATTTTCAACAGGAAAGGTAACATAACCTGGTCTCCCTAAGTCTGGTGGGCAGGGAATGATTGTAAGATGCAAAGCTTCTAGGCAGACAAAAAGTATCACAGTTTTGTACCAGCTAGAGAGGTAGCAGCGCCAGCATCAATGCATGTCCAGCTATGCCATTAGATGTCCTCTTCGCAAGCAGAAGTGCTTGACAGCCTTTTCAGCCACATCTCACCTCGGTTAGAGGAGCTCTGCCCACTTTGCTGTAGTTCCCCTGGGCCCCAGCCAGCCACGCGTGGAGCCGTGCTCCTCAAGCCTTTCCCAGGCTGTGACACTCAGACCTGGTAACCAGAAGCAGCAGGGGATGAACCAGCTGTCCTAGCTGGCCACCCTGCGCCAGCACACCACAGGGTCTGGTCTTGGCAGAGGAGCTACTGGCACCTCCCAGAGAAGCAGCCAGAATGCAGTCACCCCTTCTTAGTATGCCTAGCTGGAAACAAACATGGCCCAAATCACATAAAATCCTGCTGGTGCTCTTGGAGACAGAGGGCAACATCCCACTTTCCACATGGAGCCAGGTTTGCAGCAAGATTAAGTGGCTTTTTACAGGAAGCAAAGTGCACCCCTGCCCATCTCCTGACAGTGGCACAGTTGCACGCATTTGCACGTGGACTAGGGGATTGGCAGGACATGCTTTTAGTCTGTGAAGGTAAGGAGTTTTTCTATAATAAATTAAAGCAATACTTAAAAGGTGATTTTTCTATGATCTGCACCCAACACATGCAGAAACAGTTCAACATGCACTGAAGTTTCATCCATGACAAACAGTAAATTCCTCTTAAAAAAATTTATCGTGTCATCCCAAGGAAACTTGAACCCAAAAGAGAGACGTCCCCTCTGCTGTTCTGAAAAAGGGCAGTCTCCCCTTGGAAACAGGCATGTGTGCTTTGCATAGACTCCCTTAACAAAACACAGGCTGCCTCCGCCCAGAAATTCTGGATTGGCAATACAAACTGACCAAAAGCTCTGCCCAAAGACCACTCTGAATCTGTACATCTGCAAAGATCAACATCTCTACAAGTAGTGGGGAAAAAAAGTCAGCTAACTCCTCTCTGCCCACTGTTCTGCACACACTGTCTTCTTTCCCTCAGAGGGGCAGGGTTGTGGACAGCATCCACGGCCCTCACATCTCCACCTCTCCCTTGTGCAAGGGCACATGTGCACACATACAACTGAGAAAAGGTCACCTGCAGGAAACAGCATTATTTTAGCTGTAACAAAATAGAGGGATCACTCCCTGGCACTGAAATTATCACATAGATTTTTCCTCTCCCTGTAGAGTGAATGCTGTGACCTGTTTCCTTTCAAACATTTTTTTAGGGTTTTTCTCCATTTCTTAAAAAAACCCCTCACCTAAAATCTCTGGATGCAATGAATTATTACTACTATTATTATTAGTATGTGGTAGCTGGCTGGCAAGAGACATGTTTTATAATCTTATTACCCACACCAAGTCTATGAACCACAGTTCGACCGACAGCCAGAGGCTTGGCTCTGCTGTGTATTAAGTGCTGAAGAAAATCTAAAAGCTTTGGGTGTTTTTTTTACTGAAATGTTTAGAATATACATTGCAGTAAATCTGAACCATAAGGTTTCCTTTTTATAGTGTTTAGCAATCTTATTTTACAGTAACAATAAAAAAACAACGAGTCATAAAAATTCTTGACCTTAGTGCTGCATTAAAAAGGGGGCTTAGGAGATCATTACCCCATGAGAAGGGACATTTACTCTGTATTAACTCCTGCAGATCTGAAGAGTACTTGCATATTTTTGAGTGCCAGAAAGGGAGACAAAAACAACCCTGAGGAGGCCCTGGAATGCTCAGATTATTTCTAACCCGTGGCAGTCCAGCCTTCCAAACACCAGAGCCAGGTGCCAGGTTTGGGATCTTTCCCTGGGTCCTGTTCTGGGGGAATGCTGGGGTCACACAGTGATCACAGGAGTAGATGCCGGGCTCTCTGGCATCTCCTGCCTCTGTCTCCCCACCCAGCCCTACAGTGGGACCAAGACAGGCAAGGGCTGGGATGGTCCCACAAGCCACACTGGTTTCTATCACTGCAGGACACAGGCTGTAAGAACAAGGCACGTTTTAGGTGAGGAAGCGCTGTGGAAGGGAAGGGCACACACTTCTTTGCAGAGAGCAAGCTGATATCCTCAGTTGAACACCCGAGTTGCTCACTCACAGTGCATCCTTTCCAGCCACACATGGCTCATGCCCTGCCCCAGGACTGATTCACCAAGTACATCACTGACTTCCATGGAAGACACAGGTCATCAAAGAAGCACATTTGGCCTATCAGCATTTATGGGTTCCCCTAAATTGTACAACACAGAACACACTCAGTAACTGTTTAAAGGATGCACTGCAAGTTAACAGTGGGATGCTTATAACTCCTGAATAAATACGGTCTGACTAAAAGACCACACACGCAGCAGAAATTCCCTCCCTGTCCCCTTGTAAAGTCCACATGGGGAATCAAGAGGTAGCTACAGCTCGTCCACAAACAGGCAAGCAGGAAGCAGGCTCTGCCTGTCAGTGAGCACAACAGTCAGTGCAGCCTTACAGCAGTGCCCAACAGTGACAGAGTATGTAGTTGAAAGCCAGGGAAGCATAAAAAAAATGCTCTTGCATAATTTCAGATCATTCCTGCAAAAAAGCCTTCTCAACAGGTGGTAGAAGAGCAACATAAAGCCCAGCTCCCTCCCAGTTCCAGGCAGCATCAGCATAACCTCTACACATCTTCAGAGGAAGAGCTGAGGGGAGGAGGTGGACATACCAGAGACAGAAAAGAGGCAAGGCAGGCACAAGTGGTGGCTCATTTCTTCCAGCCTCAGAGACTAGAAAATGGTCCTGCCCTTCCCAGATGATTTATTCAGACAAAACATCACCTGGGTAATTCCTTTATTTGTAGAAACTGACAGCGTTCTCCTTGCGAGCAAGCCAGTGCCATTCTTAGTAGCACCTTCACATTTTGCATTTGATCCTGACTATGGGGCTTATTCCCATGACAAGTAGGAGGAGGTCACAGAGGTAATCCTGTCTGACAAGGGCTGCAAAAGATTCCGAGCAACAGAAGACATCAAAATGCTATCCTTCAGCTCTGCCACTGGTGTGCCATGTGATGCTGGCCAAATCACTCCACCCAGGGTTTTCAGCCCTCTGTCTCATTCAGGAGTCACCAACACCTGCCTTAAAACAAAACCAGTAATTATGCAAAAATCAGAGAAACTCCGTTAAAAGTTTCAACACAGCCTCCTCCTTCTGCCTTAATCTTAAAAATAAAGCCAGCTTTAGGGGGTATAAAATTGCATTTTGCATTTATGTGCATTGTTTGCAAACAACAGAATTCACGGGTCAGTTTTTGGCATGAGGTGAGAAGGCATTCACTGGGCACTGGAGTAGAAATCCACACATGAGGAATCTCCGTTCTGTCACCTGCCAGCTGTGTGACTATAGGCAAGTTATTTAACAACTCCTTTCCCCAGTTTCCCCATCTGCAAAGCAGGGTTACTGCTTCTCTCCCACCTTGCAATGCTTACTACCCATGAGCTGACCTCTCGCAACTACTGCTGCACTCACACTGCCCAAGGTGGCTTTGTTTCGTTCCTAAAACCAGCTAAGCATATTTTCCAGCATGAGCTAAAAATGAGCCTATGATACCGTGCCTTGACTTTGATTCTAGCACAGAAAATACAAGAGACATCTATATCTGTCCCTCCTTGATAGACAAACTTAATTAACCTTTGCTATTCTGTTCCAACCTATTCTTTTAGACAAAGGCAGTGACCCATAAACAATATGTTACCATCAGAATCTCAACTGCAGTGACACCTAGAGATATAGCCCTATCAGCAGTATCGGAAAATAAACTGCTTAGATTAGCTCCTCCAAGAAATATGGATTGCATTCATGTCACACATGAGCTGACAGAAACATTAAGATACTTTTAGCATAAATCTGTAGTGTGAAGGGTATGTTATGAATACAGTATATAATAGACTGCTTACACATGAAATTGGGATTGTGTCAGGTGACTTGCACAATGTATATATTCACACACACATTTCACACCTATTTCTGGAGAGTTAAACCACACATTTCTGTAAGAAGGTCAGGCTTACTGAAGGAAAAACAGTGCTAGCAACTAGAAAGTGGTTGTGGAAGTTGAAAAGGGGAATCTTTTTTACTAGCAAGCAGCTATTCTTAAGAGTTCCAACTGCTAGGAGCCCTATCATGGCCACACTTTTCTGGATTTAGTAAAAGACAGTGCTGTGTGCTTGCAAAGGACAGAAGGAGGGAAGGAAGGAGGGAAGGAAGGAGGGAAAGAAGGGAAGGAGAGAAGTAGGGAAGGAAGGAGGGAAGGAAGGCAGGATTGGAAGAAAGGGAAAAAACTACCTCAGAGCGTGAAACATAAGTATATGGAATTCTGAAATTTGCCCAAAACCTCCTGGCCAGCGTTAATCTTTCCCCGAAGCAGGATCCCTGGAGTTACCAAAGTTACAAAGAAAACGCAGGCACTGCTCCCCAGGTGTGGGGGCACATTCTGCATCTTGCAGATTTTTAATGGTCCAGCTGCAGGAACTAGAAGGGATGACGCTGACCCAGAAGGAGTCCTGATTATCCTTATGCTGTGGGTCACAGGCTAGCAGTTTAATTGTCAGCTTGGAGAATTAAATCTATTAGATTCAAGCTTGTCCATGCAGTCTTTTCTTTTGTTGTGGTAGAGAAGACTGCAGTCACCCCATCATTCTCCAGTTGCTGTCCATAAGCAAGCTGCAGTGAGACTGGTTTCAGAAGCACCAACCTCCACTGTATACTGACTTGCAGTCCTAATGCTGGGGAACTCGTTTAACTGCTAATTGGATTGAATGCACATAAATTCCTGTTGTAATGAACAATGATGAGAGCTTTAAGAGAGGGTCCAGATGCTCACACAGAACTGCAGTGAAAGGAGATGCACAATAACCACCACATCCGCAATATTTCCTCTCCAACCTAAGCTTGTCTTTTCTTCAGGTGCAACACCAGGCAGATCTGATTATCTGCCTTAGAGCTGGAAAAAGCAGCAGAATACAAATGACTGAAGGGGTCTTGGCCAAAACTACCATTTTCATTATGCTTATCAAATCCTGATGGATATAAGTTCTGGGATAATTGTATAGACATTAACAGAACCTACACAGAAATACCTAAAAAATTTGCACCTCTATGAATCCACTCAAGTATGCGAGCATCTGCAAAGAACAAAGACTAATGAAATCTGACATTAATCTACATTAAAGATTCAGTGATTCAGTTTATTTGCCAAGGCTCAATGATGCATTAATCCTCATCCCATCCCACACACACTTGCATGTTTCCTCCCTGGCTTTCCTCCCTTGCTCCCTAAATTCTGAAACAGCAGACAGCTGGGCTGCTAAAGGCCTTGTCTGCATCCAGAAATTATCTTACTTAAAGTATGCAATTCTCCTTGTGTGGTTACAGTTATTCCAGAACAAGCGACCCTCCACCAACAGAGCCTGGAAAAGACAGGGGTCTTGTCTACACTGCTTAAGAGCACATGGGTGGCTTATACCAACAAAGAAACCCCCTTGTGGCCTCATGCCTTAGCAAGCAGCCCTTTTTTGGTTACAGCAGGCATTGAACAGCTATCATTTTGGTAAAGAAGCAAAAATCAAAAACCTTGATAAAAACAGTTATATCACTACCAGTGACAAAAATGCAGTCACTCGAACTGGAAGACTGCTTAAGAAAGCTTGCACATATGAAAACTAAACGCAGTTGGTAGAGGCAGTCCAGCAAAAATTGCTATGTAGACAGAAGTACGTGTTTCCTCTGAAGAGAATCAGCCTGTATAGGTTTGCCAGCAAATCCTCCTGAAGGCGTAAGCAAGGTCTGACTCCCCTTTGCAGATCATACTTTGAAACTCTCCAGTAACTCCTTACCATGCTTGACAAGAGAAACTCATTTATCCGTCTCCATGTTTCTGTGATCTTCCCTTGCTGGTAACCTTCCACGCACAGAATCCATTTTTAACCACGTGCAGCAGCTGAGAGCTTGTTCCCCTTACAATAAACCATCTTCACAGTGTTTTACAATCTCAGCACCACTGCACCCACTGCCATCAAGCATTACCTTCCTAGCCCTCGCTAAAACTCTTTATGACTATTTGTGCAATGTTATTCTGTCATAATAGTATGGAAACCCCATGATTTGTAACTCTTCCAGTAATAACAATCCTTCTTGTAGATCAGCCGCTGAGAAACAGCTTCTAAGTTACATGGCACTGACCTTGAAGTACACTCTGCCCTACTGAACAGCAGAAGTGGGTCCTGGCTTTAGGCCACTCAGAAGCTGAAGAGATGTCACTTCTGCAGGCAGAAAGCACTACCTCTAGTCTCCCTGCACAGACATCTCACCAGAACAGCACTGAGAGATCCCAAAAGGTTTGTCCAGGAGAAATTCTTAGTTGAGTTAGACACTAAATTCACATGGAAGTGACTGGAACCATGCGATGCATCCCACAAGGTGGGAAGAAACACCCAGCACTTGGAGCCTCCTGGTGGCAGGAAAACAGTCCTTTTTGACAACATCCACCTGTTTCTGTTTAATCACCTCTTTGGTATCCCACTACTTTGAATGGCACTTAAGCAGAAGTTAGTTATACATTCTGCAGAGCCTCGAGAGAAAAATGCATGGAAAACACACTATTGCTTTTATTTCTTCAAGGGGTGCCAAAGGTCCCACAGGAAACAGGCAATCTCACACTGTAGGCCAAGACTTCTTACACACAGTCTGGTTTCAACTGACAGTACATGAGAGCAGGACCAGGAGGACACCACCTTCCTTCCAAGGTTTAACCCATTTTAACATACTGTCATGTGTCTCTTCCTCAAACACTATGCACTAGGAATAGTCAATATCTGTAATTCACTCTCCTTTTTCCCAAGCAAGTAAAATCCCAGAAGTCTCTCCCTGCTGGAGGAATGGTGAAGTGTGGGACTAGAAGTCTGCAAGAACATTATTTTCACAAGATGAATGTTATTGCCCCTCATCTGTGTTGTGACAGCATCTCCAAGCATCAACTCTGTATCAGCTCTTACAAGCTACATACTGCGAAAGCTGCAGAAGTAACTTCCTACCTAAAATACTCTGCTATGATGTGTCAGCTTAACCCAATCAACAAAAATGAAAAAGCTAAAAAGCACTGGCACCTCACCTCATTACCATGCACAAAAACCTATCCTCAGCATGCCTCAACTAATTCTCCTCCTGGCCTGATGATCAAATTCAGCAGCTAGAGAGGATGCTACCAACTAACGTAATGGAAAAGGTGTATCTCCCTGTATTTGAAGGTGATTGCAGTGAAGTCTATCAACACACTGAGAGAAGAAAGCTCTTGTGTTGCCCCAGGAGGCCTCTGCATTTCCAGAAGGACCTTTCCACAAAAAAAGTGTCTAATGACAGGAAAGCCTTGCCAAAGGTGATGTGGATTGCTACAGTAATTGTCATCACCCTGGTCTTAGTCCCACTTCCTTGGTATCAGAAGTTAAAATGCCCTTTCAGTGTTGGTCCCTGTACCAGAATTGCTAGAGGAATTCTCCGTCAGCAAAGGGGATGACCCATCTGTTCCCCTTAGAAATGAGGTTTTGTGGACATTTTGTGTTTCATTGTTGAGTGGTTTCACAACAGAGCCTTTGCAGAAGGCAGCCTGCCCTCTCTTGATGCTCTACAGAAGAGGTCTGCCCTCTCTTGCCCTTGGACAAGGGACTCAGGTGTTCACAGACTTACAGGGCATAGCCTCCTGAGTTCCATATCAGACAGAAAACTACAACTGCAGCCCAAGACCTAACGGCCTCAGGGTCACTGAAATGGCTCCACTTACTCTGCCAAGAATCCCCTGCCTTGGCAGATTTCCCCTTTTTCCTGTCTCTGACCGGTACTGAGTTGGAGGCTACAATTATCAGGACCTAGAGCAAGAGGGCTCTGTTGGCTTTATACTCTAACTAATGAAGTACACAGAGCTTTGGTGTGACCCTCTGAGGCACAGCCTGTAACTTGAGCTACCTAAGTCAGAATTACAAGCCCCAGAGGTGACACTGCCACTAGCAACACACCATTAGAACACAGCATTAGCAGCATGCCATGTCACATTCAAGTGACTGACACCAATCCACTGCATAACAGCATGGTCTCCTGGGTCACTTCAGTGCCTTGGATGTGAAAGATGGAAGAAAAAAGAACAGGTTCCTGAAGAGCAAAGCCTCTCAGAAATGATACTTGAAGTTCACAGGATGCTATGTTGGATAATTGCATTGGACTCCTTTTCCACAAAACAGCCCAAAATCTGCTATGCTGTAATTTAGAAGATAAAATCAAGTAGGTGCCCTTTATCTGTGCTTGCGGCAACCTATACCTGTATCATTGCTTTCCTTGTGCTGCATCACAACCATTTTGGCTAAGTTTCCTAATGTGGGTTCTAATCCCACCCTGGAATCTGGTTCTGGTTTTGCAGTGCCATAAAACCAACAAAACAGCTTATTGTCCACCTCACTCTTCCATTAAACACCTTGGTAACACCATACCTGCCACTGTTTTCCTGACTGGTTTGGCATGTATGTTGCTGGGAGGCTTCGACGGGTTTTTTTCATGGCTGACCCTACAATTGTACCCCCCGTCTCACTTGAGGAAGGCTCACTCGCCACTGCCATTTGGTACTGGGAGTAGTTGTACAGGTTGTTGTAGTAAGGATACAGGGACGGCTGGTAAAAACTGCTGTAGTAGGTGGAGTCCACAACCAAATCAGACGTGCTCTCCAAGTGCCCTCTGCTGGGGATGGAAGGGATGTCCTGAATGAGCATCCGTCCCTCTGGAAAAGAAAAAAACAAGCCATTATGAAATAAGAGGCTCCATGAAGACCATTACCTTTCACCTTCTATGAGCTATTACTTCTCCTGAAGGCTGTGCTGCAGGTAAGAAATAGGAAGAGATGTGAGCTGAAAGGGAAACACGGCTGGAGGTTTGGTGGAAACTCAAAGTTCAGGACCACCTACAGACACCATGGACCGCAAAACAGGAAACAAAACCACTCGCAGCTTAAGACAGTGCTCTGAGTCCTCAAGCCACATCCATTGATTTGATGATGATTTACACCATCTAAGGATGCAGTCTGCTATCATTTTTAAATTGTAACACTGTGTGCCAAACTTCTTTTAGCCCCTTGGAAGCAGAAAGGCTCTGGCTACAGGTTGACACCATTGCCCTGCAGGTAAGAGGGACACTTTCCAAACATGCTGCTAGAAGGGGCGGCCACGAGGAAGGTGCAGGAGGGCAAGGACCACATGTTCAGCCCAGATGTCCCAGGTGCTAACTCTGAGCAGGGAGGGCCTCAATCCCTGCCCCACCTCCAAACTAAAATTTAGCTTATGTTTACCTACAAAATCACAGTGCAGGACAAGCTCCTACCCCACTGGCAAAAGAGGAGGACGGGGATTGTTCATGCTTTGCTGTCTGCACCCTGGGGTGCCTCCAGGAGAGCAGCTGCCTGCAGTCCCGCAGGCTGCCCCCACAACAAGTCTGCCTCTCCTGTTGTTCCTGAAGGCGGGGGCTTCTCAGAGGCTGTCTTAGAGTTGCATTTTCCTCACTCCAGTGTCCACCACTGCCTTGCAATACTTGCAAAGATGAAAAAGGAAGGTGCTAGTCTGGCACTGTTTCACAGCCAGGGTTTCTCTGACACCTTGCATCAGCTACCTGGCAGAACCAAACACCACAGAAAACCACAACCACAGGAAGTCTAACCAAACAGTGAATATACATTTAATGATCGAATACGGGACCAGCAGTAAACCCCACCATCTACGCAGCCCTGGTCCTAGCTTGCGTTTCTGTAACCCCTGCCCTGCACCAGCCCTTAGGGGTTGCAGCACAATGGTCCCTTCTCCAAGAAGCTCCTGCTCTTTCCATGATGCTGTCTCACTTCACTGTGGAGGAGCTGTTTTGTTCATTTAAAGCATACTGATGAGCTCTCAAGAGCTATCAGTATGGAGTTGAAGCAACATGAACAACAGGCACATATGAAATAACAACTCTAAGAGAGATGTCAGGGAGGCACTGACTAGTTTGTTTTGTGCCTTTCTCTTGGTATATCTGTACTTTGGTCATTGACCTGCAAAATGAATATGGTGGCATTTACCAGCCTCTCACAGTCATGGTAACACCTTCCACTGTACTGTGCATTAGCTGCACACTATATCCAAGGATCAGTTTTACCAGCTACTGCCATTTACAATGCAATTCTGTTTCACTTCACCTGTAATGAAAGCTCTCTGCCATCACGTATAGTCTCCTTCCAGGTCACTAAATTATACAGTGTCCCCATTCAGCTCTTGCTGACACTTTGTTGACATCAATGATCTATACCCATTTATTGTCAAACTGAGCATCTTATCCCTCCTGTATCTGATTTTTCTGCCCCTCAGCCCTATGCGAGCAGTAACGCAGCCAGCTGGCCTTTTTCATTGGGAGTACCTCTCAAATTTGCAAAGAACAGAGGAGTCTGCAATGCCACAAAAGACCCTTCACAGTTTCTGTGCTTTCGTATTTTAATTAAATTTTAATATTGCTTCTGGGCAAGCCTCTCTTCAAAGTCCTTTTGTTCGTGTCTATCAGAACTTACACCACTGGCACTGAAAAGCCAACAATTCTGCTAAATCACAGCATAAGCCTGACTCCCTTCCCCAAGCTCAGCTCCCAAATAATGTTGTGGTCCAATTGTTCTGCTTTTCATGCTGAAAATTAGAAGCTGAACACAAAATCCTCCAACACATTCCCTGCTGGGATACAGATTTCACATGAGACAGGGATATGCAAGGCAGCTGGCTGCTTAACTTCTGGAAGGGCTTTGCTATGCCACATAGATGTGCAGCTTCTTCTGAAACCTCTGCAGTGTCTTTCCGCCTGCAATGCATCCTAGCACCAGGAAGAAGGGGCCTCTTACACCCACACAGGGAAGGCGAGCCACCCTGAGATGTCAGCGGATAAAGGGAAGGAGGGGAGAAAGCAGCAGGCTTCGCTGCAACTTTTGGAAAGGTCTCATGCCCTATACTTCCTAACACGTGCCGGGCTAGCCACAGAACAGTGGCCTGTCAGCAGTCATCCCCAAAATCATCCAAGCATCCTTGATATCTCTGTTTTGTTCAGGTGGCTGGTAGTGTTACAGCTCCTTCCTGAAGACAGAGCAGCAGTGCCAATCTTCTGCTGCATTAAGTAGGAGAAAAAAATACGGTTTTTTGCCCCTTCTTCTCTCCTTCTACCTCCTATCTGTGGTGGGGGCCACCATAATTTGCCACTGGAGGTGTACAAGGGTTGACTTCCTGCCAGCCATTCTTTAGCTTGCACAACAACTGTCAGCAGTTCAGTGCTCTGGGACAAGTCTCTGCTTTTTTTCTATAGCATCTGTAGGCAATTCAGTGCTTCACTCAGGAGAAGGGAGGCATCTCACACAAGACACAGCTTTGTGACATCCAGACTGTGGGCAGACATCCAGTCAGACCAGGTCAAAGCATCCCAGGGGTTACTCTAAACTCAGTCTTGAACCAGCCAGCTTGAGGGAAGGATGGCTCTGGAGAGCCGAGTTCTTGCAGGTCTTCAGCAATGTTGGCAGGCACTGGGTCAAGGGCAGGTCTGCAGACCAGCTCTACGCTCTTACCCCATCCAGCCTGGCTCAATCACATAATCTCCTGCTACTAATGCACACATCATACATGTACTACACATACAGATCATACACAGCTGCATGCACATTAAGGGGAAAGAGTTTTGGTAATAATGGAGAAAGCCCTGAAAGTCTTGACTTTTTTCTGAGCAATGAAAGCTCAGGAAGAAAAGCAGGTCAGACCAGCCAGCACCTGCATGGGGTATCTTCAAAGAAGCACGAAGTGACAGGGGTAGCAGAATTAAAGGCCTAAGAACCCTGTTAAACTGTCTCAGGGATAAAAAAATAGGCACTCTTGAGACCTGCCCGGAGAAGATTTCATGTTTACCGTATGCCCAGGAGAATTTTTACCCGATCCATGCCAGTTCTCTCCAGCTGAAGATCTGCTAGCCAGCTAGCGGGCAAGCACACTTTTTCTGGGCTGCAGCATGCTCAGGCATGGCCACCATTTGCAGAATAGGGCCGATCCACTGGAAGCAATGGCTGTGACTAAATGTCAACTAACTGAGGTTCCTCTGGTCAGTCTTTGGCCTGTACCTGGAATTCCTGACTCCTGTTTATAGGCTGAACCTTCCCACAGCTTTGCCTCTGGCCACTCAACGAGGAACATGTCCTCCTCAAGGGAGGCTGTCAGCCCGTGGCTGCATTTTCCACCAGCAAGGAGAGAATACCAAGGTTAAGAAAGCATCTTTCAGCTGTTTGGGTTTTTTTTGTGGTTTTTTTTTCCAAGTGTAATTCAACACAGCTGAATGGCTCTGCCAGCAAGGAGAGGGTCCTCCCCTGCCTCAGAGCTTGCCGCATTAGAACAACTGCACATGAGGGGCAGTCCTGAGGTTCATTGCTCCAAGGGGAGCAATTTTCAAGAGGAATTAAGCTCTCAACAAGGCAACCGCTGCCGCACCGTCAGACTCCCACTCTGCCCCACCGCCTGCCCTTTAAAACAAGAGGGCTGCTGCAGGAGCTGGGCTCATGCCTTGGCTGTCTCCACCCTCTACATGGAAAAACTTGGAGGGGCTCCCCTGCCACCAGCCACAAATGTTAACATTTTGCAAGCTGCAAACAGAACATAATTAAAAATATGGGACTGAACCTGTACAAAAAGGAACAGAAATCAGAAGAGCAAACCAGAAAAAGAGCTGTTAAAATTCTTGCTCAGTTTTTGGAACACCAAATCTACAATGTAGGGATGCCAGCAACTCCCCAGGCATGAGCAACACTTGCAGTGAGACAACGGTATCCCTGCATGCAGTTGTGCCCTTGCATCTCTAAGCTCTTTTCTGTGTCTCTACCAATTCCTGTACAGAACCAATGCTACTTTTTTGCACCATGTACACCGTGTGAAATATGGCCCACTCTTTCACAGAAGATCAATATGATGCACGATAAATACTGTTATTGATCTTGCAGTGTTGTAGACGACTCTCCAGCTCTATGGCATATTAATAGTAGTTAACCAGTAATTCATTTCAGGATGGCTGGTATTTTCTTTTAAGGAAGGTGAGCTCTCGGGGTCAGTTACACATATAGGTCTTATACATTCAGTAACCTATGAGAGGCTCCTGCCTTCCCTGAGCAGAACATCGTGAAAAACAGTGGTCCAGTCCTCAGTTAATGTAAACCAGTCTCAGACCATTTACTTCAATAAAGCTATGGCACTTTACACAAATTGCGGATATGCATGGCAAAATCAACGGAGAAGCCAGTATATAGATCATTCTTTCCCTTCTTACTTTTTGGGAGAAGAGAAATGTCAGGGAATTTACAAGAATTTCTACCATCTCTATCTCACAAATGTTTTTTTGAGCATACACACTGAGAAATGCAAACACTGTCTGTAACATTCACTCACTCTGTGTATAAGCATGGAGTATTTTATATTCCTACTGGTACTTTTAAGGGCCAGTTATACATCTTGCTATACACTGATAATAGTACTTTAAACATGCCTGGCCAAGCCTCTCAAACTGAGGTCAAGTGGCACAGAGTCCATACTATTAGACTTTCTCAGCACTAAAACATGGTGGTAGCAACAAACTGCCTACTGGAATGGTTACTGGACCCCACTCGGGAATCTCTGGGAGAATATTAGGTTGGGACAGATGCATACCAGGAATAATTTTAAAAATCAGGGATAACACATAGTCACGTTTCAACGTCTGGGAGCATGCAGTGGCACAGTACAATTTACTCGTGGCCATAACAGCTGATTGGTCTCCATCTGACTGTATATTTCAGAAAAGTGCTTCTGCATATCCAGTGTGGCAATTAAGAGAATTTCACTGCCTGCATTTATTGACATGAGTTCTTATATACACCTATGGTTCGCAGTTTTTACTTCTTCCGTGCCTACAGAGACACTACACATACACAGACATGCCACTGAAAATGCAGAACTGCGACTATGCAAGCAACACATTTACTCAAGGAGCCGAAAGCCCCGTGAGCAAAGTTCAGCTTCTCGTAGTTTACATTTCCTGTAGTTTTAAATTCAGGGTGCTGTTTTCATCACTGCAGTGTTAATACCTTCCTGCAAGCCAGCCCCTGTAACACGAGACAACTATGCCACTAAAATGCCAAAAATTAATTCATCAGGAAACACCTTCAGACCTCAAAAGAGTCTTGGATTCACCCCTGACAGTTTCCCCTTGCTTGGTATATAAAGCATCAGTACACTCCTATCAATTGGTTTGGCAATATTCAGTCTTCCAACGCCTTAGTTCAATTCATAGCTGGCTATGAGGTCGGACAGTAGCCTTGAACGAGGCTGGTGCGAAACCACTCCCTAACATCATAATCAGAAACACAGGAACAATATGTTTCTCCCACTAGACAATCACGACAGAACTATTTCAGATGTCAAAGAAAGCTGGCATTTACTTTCTGCTGAGGCAGTCTGCCTCCCCAGGAACAAAATCCGCATGCTTGCTCTGCCTTTGAGAGGAGTATTTCTGTTCTCTTCCCATTAGAAGTTGTAGATTATCTTCGGTTTCAGTGTTGAACTTTCAGGTTGCTATAATGTGCTAGACAATGTTCATTCTAGGCAAGCCTGTGGGGCTGTGTATTTTCTGCCACCCCCAAAAAAGGCCATTATCTGTAATTACCCATTACCATGCATAATTATTTCTTCTATTCTGGTCTACGGCCCCCAGGACTTCATGCTGTTACAGCTCACTGAACTATCTTATCAAATTTGTTAAGGAAGCTTTTTTGACCTTTTGAGCACTTGTCACAGCACATACCAAAGCCAGCAGTAAATTGTCTAAGCATGTAGTGTGTGATTTATTATTTCTACCCTGCATACCATACAAAAAATCACACACTAACACCTTCCCTGTTCCCACTCCCTGCTTTAGTTAAAATGAGAAGAGGAAAGGAAACCTCTTTAGTAAGAGAGGGAAAGAAAGAGGAAGAGCCTGGAGTCTCTTAATGTGAATTTGAGGAACACAACAGCAACACATGGCTAAGCCTGAACATCAGGCTCTGGAGAAGGTCCCAGCTGCTCTCCTCTGCAATGCCACCTTTTCTTGTTCTCCTCTCTCTCTCCAGAGTCTGATTCCACTGTTTTGGCTTCTTTTCACACCTGCGTAACTCTGCTGAGCCCTACTCTTTCACACAGAAGCTCATTTACTGCTCCTTCAGCAAGCAGAGAGGGGGGCTTTAAACACTGCTTCCCACCCACATCCCCTTAATTTACATATTCTGTCAATGCAGACATTGCATTTACATATTCTGTCAAGAGACAGATTTGGTCCAATATGAGATTCAAAAGGACTGTCCTTTATGGACATTGGCATGAGTGCACAAAGGACCAGGTTTTTGCCTCCACTGCTCTCCAAGTTCCCAGGCAAAGCACCAGACACTGAGTGGCATCCCAGCACCGTCTGCTTCGGCTAACAGTCTCACTGCACTGGGAGTCCACACTCTACGTTCCTCTTCTTCGTGAGTGTCATGGTTTATAAAACTACAGGGACAGTTTTTCTAAACACCTGGTGGGCTGAGGCAGGGAACAGGGAGGGTTTCACTTGCCACTTAGGGTCACGGGCAAGAGACCGAGACAACTCGTGAAGAACAAAAAAACCAATTGAATTTATTAACTATTTACAACAAGAAGCAGGATATTGAAAGAGAGAAACCACATCTTACAAAAAGGCACTTCTCCCCCACCCCTCCCTTCTTCCCAAAGCCCAAAGGCTTTGTTCTGTACCTTCTCCACGCCCCGGCGGCACACGGAGGGGGGGGGCAGGGAGGAAGTGGGGGTGCAGTCAGTCTGCCTCTCCTTTCTCCTCACCGTCTCTCCCAGCTGCCACGTGGAGTTTCCAATGGGGCTTCAGTCCCCCGATGACTCCCCCAACTCCAGCGTGGGGCTTCTAGTTCCAGCGTGGGGTCCTCCACGGCTGCTTCTTTTCTTCACCACGTGGCAGGGGAAATGCTGAGAGCATTCTCTTCCATCGTTCCGACTCAGTACCTGCGTGGCCATCTCTTTCAGCATCCCTGTTCTCTTTTCTCCACCGTCGAAGGTCTTCATCGGCTCCTGGGAAGGACTCCCGGGCAAGCCATGGCCGAGGCTTGGGCTACGGCAGGTCAGTTCGCAGAAGCCAAGCAGGGAGCTGGATGGCTGGACTGCCCGTTCAAGCCATGCCCTGCCCTACGCTGTGCCAACCCATTGTTCTGTGCCCCCTCTTAAATATGTTATTCGCAGAGGCGCCGATTGGCTCAGCCCTGGCCTGGGGTGGGTCCAGTCTGAAGATGGGCAAGCAGTGTCTTACAAAAAGGCAACGTGATAGTGCCCTTCCCCCACTCCACTTCCCCTTTCACCAAACTGCTTGGGGGGGAATTGGGGGTGACTTGTTAAGAGTCATTTAAAAGAGAAGCCACCACTTCAACCCCTCCCTTGCCGCCAGACAAAACCCATAACAGTGAGGACACTGGAATCGGACCCTACAGAGAAGCAGGGTTCTCGAGACAACAAGAGAGCTGACTCCCTCCACCGTGACTTTTGTTTTCCCCTTAGTCCTCTATTTATCAATATACTCCAGAGGGTGCTTTACCTTAAAACCTCTCTTTCAGGTGCTTGTATGTATAAAACTCTCAACCCACACCCCTATCTGAAAGAGTTATTTAAGAAATCATCATTTCGCAAATTCTAGTAAAAAAAATTTGTGATGTTTTTGAACTCTGATCAAATAAATTTCCCCAAATCAAGAAAATTGGAGATAGTTTTCTGCCATAATGACAAATAAAAGGATCAGGAACTTGCTTTGGACTAAAAGCACACAGTGTAAATTACTGTACCACAAGGCACGCTTAATCAGGCCTTTCAGATCTGTCAGTGAAAGACTTCTCCCTAAATGCAGAGTGAAAAAACAGGGATCCTGGACGCCTGCAAGCACCCCTGAATCCAGGCCCTAAGAGACAGCTACCTGAACCACTGCTGTGAAGACAAAACCCTCCTCCATGTTCCTCCACAGTTTTCAGACATCTGGCCCATCGCTCTCCCCCAGGCAGGGGGGAGGTGGAGACCTTAATAGCAGTACAAGGAAGAGAGAGTCATCCTGCACTGGAGGTGAGCCAGGAAATACAGGGGAAGAGCAGTGTCCACAGAGCAGCAGGGGAGCTTGCTTTCATATCCCTGTCCTAGAGCTCGGTTTGTGAGATCTATGGGGCTGTCCTTACTTCCATTCACCTATGGAATGCCACCTCTGCAGCTCTCCCAATTGTTTTGACCAGAAAGCTTTTGAAAAAAAGCTTGTTTTTCCCTCCCTCCCCCAATTGCAAGCAACACTATTACCCCATCTTGAACTCAAACGCCAAATCCTACGGTTCTTTTTCCTCCTTGTTTGGGATTGCCTGCCCAAACTGCCCTGAATGCCCAGCTGTGCTCCAACTGACATCTATTAGAGGGAGAGGTCAAAAAATCTGTTATCAGCCACATCAGATGCGTGGGCTAAAAGCAGCTATGTCTCCAGGCTAAAGAGAATAAATCATAGTCAAAACAGCTTATTGCCACCACAGTTCATAGGTACCTTTCCAACTGCACCTGGGGAACAGAGCTGCTCAGCAGAGATAAGCCTTTCTTCTCAAAGCAGAAATATGCGTTTAAAAGAAAGAAGAAAAAAAAAAAGCACAGTCCAACAACTCTGAGCCTCTTGCAGCACTTATCACCTGACAATTCCTACCAGGCTTTTCATCTCCTTCCACCTCCCCAAGACAAAATAAAGAGTAATTCCACCTTTGCTGCAGCAGGTCTCTGACAGCTACAGCAAAGCTGGGATGTCCTGCAACAGCCCTCGTCGGAGGAAGCAGATGGACCGTGAGTTCAACTGCGTTAACAGCGAGGAGGGGGCATAATGGCAGCAGTGTCTGCAGTCCTTGGGGCAGGAGGTGGCTTTATCTGCAAAGGTTTACTCAAGGTTTACTCCACTGCCAGAACAATACAGAATGAACATTTCTTTTTTCTTCCCTCTAGGAATAGTGCTGGAGTTGTCATCTGAGCAAAGTGGAATAAGCTCTTCCAGTTCCACCTATAAAGGGCTAAACCAGTCCTAAGTGGGACAGCACATCTTAGCAAGAATGACAATTGCCAGAAAGAGACACTCTAGGATATAAGTTAAGCAGCAAAGACATTTCAAGAAAATCTGGGAGATCCTACAATTAAGGCTGTTCGTTATCATCCTGCTTGAGTCCCGTGGTTGACGCACCCATCACACAAGATTTTCATGGGATTCTGCATCCACAGGACACTTCTGTTCATGAGGTGAAAGCCCATCCCATGAAATGACATAGAAAACTTCGACTTGACCTGGTCTAGTCTCACAAAGGCACAAGCAATTCGGAACAATCATATCAGGATTAATTACATCCTAGATGAGGGGATCACTAAAGGGCAAAATAAACTGCTATTTCTGATCTCAGGATGTGTCTCCTGGTCTTTTAAGCATTCCTGCATCTCCTGCCTGAGCCCTTCCAAGTTCAAGTGCAGTTGTGCTGGTTCAGACCATGGCTATATCCCTACCATCAGCTATAAAGAGAAACCTAGCATGAACAGGACGAACAAACGTGATACCTCCCTCACCCCCTCTGCCAGCCTCCCGTTATTTTTGGTGCCGTGACGTTTCTCAGCCTGGTGTGGCATGCTTACTTAACAATCACCAACAGTCTCCATTCCAATATCTGTTGAGAGTCCACCTTCCTGTATGTACCATGCCACTAGTCTCACAGGCACCTCACCAGTTTTAGGCTTCAAAGACACCAAGCCTCCTTCTCATCATCACAGGTCTATTTGAAAGGGCTGTACCAGTCCTTGGTCATCCTTTCCCACCAGGAACCACTAAAATTCAGCAGAGTACCCTTGTGGTCACCAGCTCCTCTGCAGTGACAATGTTTCTCAGGGACAGACCCCTCTGTTTTTCACTTCTGGTATGGATTAAAGTGGCTCTTGCTTGCACGTGACCAGCCACCTAGCCGAGCCCTCCTGTGGTGCACTTCTGTCTTCCCTACTGCTTGCCAGTCCATGCACCTTCCCAGCATCTACCAAGATGACCTGTGGCAATTCCAGGCTTGCTTCCAAGATACCAATGGGAAGACCACACAGCTTACAGCCAAGAGCAGTTCGCTGTGAGACTTCTCCATAAACACCTCCACGTTAGAATCCCTGCTCAGACCTACATTTTCAGTTTTATAAGTTCCTCCCTCTTAAAACCATGTGACACAATATTGAGTTTCCGTCCATTCAGTTTCCTAATCAAGATGTCAGGGGCTACAAAAATCAAATGCTTTCCAGAATTTGATTGCATCAGTATGTCACTTTGTTGAGCAATTTTGTAACAATAAAAGATTGCTAACTTGACAGAACCTTTTACGCATAAACTTCCCTTAATTCACACTGTGTGAGCATCCTTTAACAGTTGTATTTCTCCCTCTAACGTGCATAGAATCACAGAATAGTTTAGGTTGTAAGGGACCTTAGAGATCATCTAGTTCCAACCCCCCTGCCATGGGCAGGGACACCCTCCACTAGACCAGGTTGCTCAAAGCCACATCCAGCCTGGCCTTGAACACCTCCAGGGACGGGGCATCTGCGACTTCCCTGGGCAACCTGTTCCAGTGCCTCACCACCCTCACAGTAAATAATTTCTTCCAAATATCTAGTCTAAATCTGCCCTCTTCTAGTTTAAATCCATTGCCTCTCATCCTGTCGCTACATGCCCTTTTAAAAAGTCCCTCCCCATCTCTCCCCCTTCAGGTATTAGAAGGCTGCTGTAAGGTCTCCCCGGAGCCTTCTCTCCAGGCTGAACAACCCCAACTCTCAGCCTGTCCTCATAGGGGAGGTGCTCCAGCCCTCTGATCATCTTTGTTGCCCTCCTCTGTTCCTGCTCCAACAGCTCGATGTCCTTTTTGCCCTGGGGGGCCCAGACCTGGACACAGTACTCCAGGTGGGTTCTCACAGGATCAGAGTAGAGGGGGAAAATCACCTCCCTCGACCTGCTGGCCATGCTTCTCTTGATGCAGCCCAGGATCCAGTTGACCTTCTGGGCTGCGATCGCACACTACTGGCTCATGTTCAGTTTGTCATCTACTGACACCCCCAAATCCTTCTCCTCAGGGCTGCTCTCAAGCCATTCTCAGCCCAGCCTGACCCTGTGCTTGGGATTGCCTTGACCCATGTGCAGGACCTTGCACTTGGCTTTGTTGAACTTCATGAGGCTGGCATTGGCCCAGCTCTCAAGCCTGTCCAGGTCCCTCTGGATGGCATCCCTTCCCTTCAGCATGTTGACTGCACCACCCAGCTTGGTGTCGTTGGCAAACTTGCTGAGGGTGCACTCAATCCCACTGTCCCTGTCACCAACAAAGATGTTAAATAGCACTGGTCCCAGTAGTACCAATCCCCGAGAAATGCGATTTGTCACAGGTCTCCATTTGGACACTGAGTCGTTGACTGCAACTCTCTGAGTACAACCATCCAGCCAATTCTTTATCCAGCGGGTGATCCATCCATCAAATCCACATTTTTCCAATTTGGCCACCAGGATGTCATGCAGGGCAGCGTCAAGGTAGATGGTGTCAGTTGCTCTTCCTTTGTCCACTGATGCCATAATTCCATCACAAAAAGCCACCAGGTTTGTCAGGCACGATTTGCCCTTGGTGAAGCCATGTTGGTTACCAGCCACCTCTCCTTCATTTTCCATGTGCCTCAGTAGAGCCTTCAGGAGGATCTGCTCCATGATCTTGCCAGGCACAGAGGTGAGACTGACGGGCCTGTAGTTCCCTGGGTCTTCTTTTTTACCCTTTTCAGTCTGCTGTGGACTGCTCCGCTGTTTTCACAAAAACTGATATCAGGCTGACAGATTTGTAGCCACCCATCCTACACACTCTCTTTTCTTAATCACTGGCATGACATCAGCTTTCTCACAGACCTTAGGAATTTCCCCGCTGTTATAAGACTTACTGGAAATCAGCATTAATGGACCAGAGAGATCCTCAGCCAAGTTTTCTGTTGGTTTCTTTGTTGTTTTTTTTTTCTTAAATTATGCAAGTAATCCAGTCCTGCTGATATCAGGTACTACTGGAAATGAAAGCAGAATTTCACCATCTCCATATACAGCAATACTATCTGCCTTTCTTCAGAGAAAAGATCAGAAAAAATTATTGACCATGTCTTACTCTCTTCCACATGTAGAATTATTATCCCATAAAAGTTCAAATGCCTCTTAGCTCTGTGTGTGTGTTCCTAAATACAACAAAAAACCTCCCAAATTTAAGACTTTTAGTTAATTTTAAATTTAACACAAAACTTTTTTTTTTTTTCCCCAATGGAAAATGTGATTTGGGAGAAAAAAAACAAGGAGGAATAAATCCCAGACTGCAGCTTGGCATAATCATGGAGCAGATGTTCCTCAAAGCCATATTAAGGTATGCACGAGACCAAGAGGTGATCCGAGACAGCCAACATGGATTCACCAAAGGCAGATCTTGCCTGACCAATCTGGTGGCCTTTTATGATGGAGTGATGGCATAGGTGGACAAAAGAAGGGCAAGGGATGTAATATACCTGGACCCATGTAAAGTCTTGACATGGTCCCTCACCACATCCTTCTCTCTCAATTGGCGAGGTATGGATTTGAACAACGGACTGTTCAATGGATAAAGAATTCGTCGCAGCCAAAGGGTTGTGGTCAATGGTTCTATGTCTGGGTGGAGGCTGGTCATGAGTGGTGTCCCTCAAGGGTCTGTCTTGGGACCGGTGCTCCTCAGCATCTTTATCAACGTGGATGAGGGAATCGAGTGCACCCTCAGCAAATTTGCAGATGACACCAAGCTGAGTGGTGCAGTTGATACAACAGAGTGAAGGGAAGACATCCAGAGGGACCTGGACAGGCTGGAGAAGTGGGCCCATGAGAACCTAATGAGGTTCAACACAGCCAAGTGCAAGGTGTTGCACCTGGGCTACGGCAATCCCAGGTACTTGTATAGACTGGGAGAAGTTCTCCTTGAGAGCAGCCCTGTGGAGAAGGACTTGGGGATCCTGGTGGATGAGAAGG
>VZTO01013377.1:1210-19305 GCA_013400615.1 Syrrhaptes paradoxus
AGAGGTACAATGGTTTAGTTTTCAAGGAGAGGACGGGAGAGCCGCGCCGTGCCCTTTGCCTGACACTCCTGTACAAATTGCAAACGGGTGGACGCAGAAATCGCCGAGTGAAATCCTTTGGCAACCCACAGCTTCCTTTCCTTCTCTTTTTTTTTTTTATTATTTTTTAAAAAACACCAAATTCTGCTGACAGGCTCAGGTCATTTAAGCCTCTCAACATACTCTTCTAATTCCATATAGAGCAAATGTAGACCAGCTTTCATTTCTTGGGTAAAAATGCCCTTCAGTTATTCCAGGACAGCTCAGCTTTGTTTCTCCTGCCTGTGTCCTTCAAGGGTTGGAGAGGGTCCCGGGGGCGGANCTAAAAATACATCAAGGGGTTTTGGGTTGCTTCACTATCACTTGTAATTTTTTTTTTTTTTCTTAATGGCTTATTGTAGGATGGAGAACGTGGTGGTTAGTGTTCTTGCACTACAGGGAATAAAAACTGAAGACACAACAGCATGTCTCTGCTTTAGACCCTCTGGACCGGAGAGAAGGGAGGGAGAAGGTGGTTTTCTTTCCCTTTGCTGGTCTGAAGGTATTTTAGACCAGGCAAAAACATTCTCCAGATAACTGGATTTTTTTAAAAATGGAATAGAGAAACTAGCACCTGTAGAATGCTTGGATGCTCTGAAGGAAAATGATGATTTTATTGTCACAGTCTAGGGAAAATGACAATTTAAAGGCTCTAGCATTGCGTGAGAAGGGCAGCAACGCCTCTGCTCGCCCTTGCTGGCAGGGAAACCTCTGTGCAAATGGTTACAAGTCCTTTTTCCAGTCCCTGCCAGGAGATGCAACATATAGTAGATAAAAAAAAATATATTCTGTTGGTAATGGTGACTTTTTTGCATGGTTTTTCCTATTGTGTGAATAGGATAGATAGGAATAAATCATGCCAGTGCTCATGGAATCAAGGTTGTGATGATCTTCAGGTGGGAACTGAGCTCGGTCCAGGCGTCGCGTGATGGATTTGAAATGGTTTGTGTGCCTGGGATGATGGGAGACCTCCGGGCTCTCAATAATTCAGGGACTGTGGCTTCTCAGCCTTCGTATTTAAGGAAGATAAAGCTGGCACAAGGTGTTGAGGGCAGCGTTTAGGGAGTCTTTGCCACGTGATATTAATCCTGTATCTATTTTTTCTTATAAAATTCTAATTATTTTACATCAGTGAAGCAGGCGCTTGGCCGAGCACCCGAACACGGCGCAGAGGGGGTGTGTAAGGCTGGGGAAGGTTGTGTTGGGGCAGGGGTGGGGATGGAGCCTCCCCCTTATTTTAAAATAAATGATGAACTCTGCAGCACGAGGTGCTAAAAGGGGGGTTCAGCAGCTTGCTCTGTGCCTGCTCCTGGTCTCTGATGAGTTACCCAGCTGCTGAATTTTTTTCTTGTGTGCAGAATGTGACGTGTGAAGGAGGGGAAAAAAAAATAAACCCCAAATTGTTGAAGGTTTGCTCAGTGCTGTTCCAGCTGTAGCTCACTCCAGCGATGGGATGGCTGCTCCTGGGTGCTGGGTGGGACCCTGGGCTGGGGTTGGGACCTTATTTTAGGGAGGGTACGTGCAGCTGCTTTGCTTTGAGGGTCGCTTTTAGTCTAATCCCAGCAACAGAATAGAAATTGCTGTTCTGAATTAATTCACCCGTAAGAGCCCCAGCTGCAGTTGGGCAGGGCTGCTTTGGAACGTCCCAGCCTCACAAAGAAGATTTTAGGGAGATGTGCGGCTTTGTTGGCGAGGTCCAGCTGGTCCAATGCCACCGTCTTGGGTTGGATGAGGAAGATCAAGGTGACGCTGTGCTCCTCTTGGCCCTTTGCTTTACATGATGTGGGAATAAACCAGTGGGAGCGTTGCACCGTCCTGCCAAAAAAGCTGGGCATTGGGCAGGGGGGGATGTGGTCCCACTGCTGAGCAGGGACCTGCTGCTCCGCTGATGGATACTCTAGGCTGTAGAAAGGGAGCAGGTTGTCCGTGTGTAGACCCCAGGAATCTTCTCCATAATTATTTAAGAGGCAGGATTTTGCTTAGTAGCATTGATCCCAATGGGAAGTGTTTGGAAACTGCTGCATCCCTCTGTCCTTCTCTTCCAGTTTTATCGAAATCCTAATCAAAGTATTTCCTGACACTTGGTGTCCTGGGGACATCCCCAGCAGCGTGAGCAGCAGGGTGAGGGAGGGGATTGTCCCCCTCTGCTCCGCTCTGGGAGACCCCCCCTGGGGTGCTGCCCCCAGCTCTGGGGTCCTCAGCACAGGACAGACACGGAGCTGCTGGAGCGGGGCCAGAGGAGCCCCGGAGATGGTCCGAGGGCTGGAGCAGCTCCCGTGCGAGGACAGGCTGAGAGAGTTGGGGGTGTGCAGCCTGGAGAAGAGAAGGCTCCGGGGAGACCTTCCAGCACCTTCCAGTGCTGAAAGGGGGCTACAGGAGAGCTGGGGGGGCTCTGGATCAGGGGGTGCAGGGACAGGACGAGGGGGAACTGTTTGAAGCTGAGAGAGGGGAGATGGAGCTGAGATCTTGGGAAGAAATGTTTTCCTGTGCGGGGGGTGAGGCAGTGGCCCAGGGTGCCCAGAGAAGCTGTGGATGCCCCATCCCTGGAGGGGTTCAAGGCCAGGCTGGATGAGGCTTTGGGCAACCTGGGCTAGTGGGAGGTGTCCCTGCCCATGGCAGGGGGTGGCACTGGGTGGTTTTGAAGGTCCCTTCCAACCCGAACCGTTTTGGGGTTTTATGACTCTCTGTTGTACCTTCTCAAGCACTTTGCCCGCAGCGCCTGGGTGCCATAGCCATGTGCCATCCATCACTTGAGAGGCAGAAGCCCTGATGCGCGGAGGCTCGCGGGGCAGCGGGGGACACCGATGATGTCTGGGATTTGAGATAACGATCTCCTGGCTCCTGTAGGGCTGGAAGGATGCTGCCGGTTACGAGGTGCAAAGAACCTGAGCCCTCTCTGCCTCCCAGGAGGGCCTGATGGATGCTGATGCTCTTTCTCATTGCTAACCTTTTTTTAAATTTTTTTTTCCTTTTTCCAGCCCCTTTTAACACTGTTTGTAGTTCTGCTGAGCTATAAAACAAGCGCCCTGGGAGTTCTCCTAAGCAGACAGCAGTATAAACAAACACCCCATCCCGTTCTCCTGGTGCTCCAGCCTTGAGGAGTCTTGTTTTCAGCTCTGACCCCAGAACCTTTCCTCTGGTTGGCAGCGTGCTGGCGTTGACAGTTCCAACGGTTCAGCCAGAGTTGAAAGATAATTGCTGGAGGAGCAGCGGCCGGGATGGTATGTGTTATTCAGCAGGACCCCCTTGAGGCAAAAGCTTTGAATCTGGTGCACATTTCAAAGCATGTGTTAAACTTGATGTGATCCTGATTAAAACGGAGGGCTCGGGGGTGAATTGGCGGGGCCCCGCGATTGCATCTGCCAAGTGACATGCGAAGAAACGTCTCGCTGCGATCCAGGGCTCGAGTACTCGTCTCAGCAGAAGCAGGCTCTGAAAGGGGGAAAGCCTTGCTGGGGAATTCTTCCTACCCGGTACGCACACCCCAGTGCTTATAGGTCCTGGGTGAGCCCTCTGCTCATCTGGTTTTTTCATTCAAAGCCTTTTTATTTTCCAACCCATATGGAAATAATAGTGCCTATTTTTTTTTTTTCCTCCCCCTGTCATGTCCTTCAACTTTGTGTTTCCACGGAGCAGATGTCAAAAAGCGAGGGGATAAATGAAGGCAGGTACCGTCAAACCCTGGCTCGACCCGAGCGAGCGGGATGGACGTGCCAAGCCAGGGACGCAGCGGCGCGGGCGCTCGGTCGATGGAAGGAGCTCCGACACCACCCGCATCGCTCTCTGGTTCTGTATCTTCAGGATGATGTGATTTCGTGCCTCACCGTTAGTTTTTTATCAATGATGCTTTAATAGCTTGCTCCAGAAGCTTCCTGAGGTGCACAAAAATGTTTATTTTTGAGGTGATGCTGTGTTATGAGGGGTTCACTTGGACCAAGCCCATCTCTGCCTCAGTTGCAGAATTGGAAAAAAAATAAATTAGGGTCTTGATGTGTTCCCTGCTGTGTCCGCATCCTCTGTATGCACAGCGCAACCTGGGTAACTCTTGTCATCTCAAGAGTCTAGCAAAATTTGACAATTAGCAAAAAATAACCTCGCTTAAAAATGGCTGTGGATGGATGGGAGCAGTCTGGGAGCTTTTTGAGATGGGCTGTGGGATTTCTCTCTGGCTCTGCAAGTGTAGCTGGAGGGTGAGGAGCCTCCTGTGCCCCAGGCAAGTTTGGGAAGGGTTCAAGGAGCAATTGTAGGGGAAAAAGAAAAGATCCTGAGAAAAGGAAGAGGAAAAGCTGTGAAAGGGAGTGTTGCAGAGCGTGTTTTTTGTGTGCGTGCGTCGGTGATGCAGCAGGTGGGTGATGCAGGCGCAGAATCTGCTGCTGAACGTGAAGTAGGACGAAGATGTCCCTGTAGATGTCCTTGCTTAAAACCTTTCCCTAAATCAGAGAGGCCAAGGGAGTTGGCTTCCATTGACCTGATGGTGTTTCGTGTGCAGGTGAAACTGGTCGACTTGCTTCCCAGCTGCCTTTCTGCCCGTACGCTGATTTACACCCATTCTGTGCCAGCTTTCTGCTTTGTTTGCCCATTAAAGATAAACAGAGCTTGCCTTCTTGGGGTGGCTTCTCCAGGGGTTTTTTTTTTTAGCTTCCAGTAGCTTTTCTGAAGCTGTTCAGGAGCCGTTCCCCCTTGGCGTTAGGCGTCAGTGATTCTAGAAACACTTCCAGGGAGAGTGAACGGCGAGTGTTTGGGGTGTGCTGGGGATTGTTGGCGTTTCCAGCACCTTCTCCTTGGGGTTTTTTTGGGTAATCGCAGCTTTGGACATCTGAATTGTTGTGACTTTGAGCAACTGTGTCATTTTCCTTTAGGAGAACGTTACCAAGAAGTTTTAGAAAGGCCCAGATTACACAGATGAAGGACATCTCTAGTGAAAAAGAGTTTTTACCGCATGAGGTGTTTTGGAGTCGGACGAGATGGGGTGTGAGCACCAGCTGATGTGGCACACGAGGTGGAACCTTATTTATTCTTCGAATAATTCGTTATCCCTCCTGTTGCCTTTCCCCCTGCCAGCCAGTAGAATCCTGTGCGTTGGCCGATGCGTCTGTCCATGTTCACATCGTCTCCGTGCTGGGTTTCCTCCTTTCCAACACGATTCCCAGTAGATTTTTCGTAGCCATGCTTCATGAAAACGTGCAAAACTCATCATGTTGTCTTCTCTAGTGAGAACTTGATGAGTTCGGTGATGGTGGAAGTGTGACAGCGTGGAAGAAGAGTTTTGGGAATTTTCCATCTCTTTATTCTAATTAAGACTTTATTCTTCAAGTTCTGTGACCGGAGAGGGCTGAGACCCATCTGTGAAGCTCCTGAGATCTGCCCAACCTCACGAGTGTGTTTCTCATTGAGAAGGTGGCCAGATCAACCCTTTGTACACCCACTGGTGACTTCGTTTCGTATTACCTGTCCTCAGCCCTCCCGTCTTCCAACCTTCCAGATGTTCCTTAGAGAAAGAAAACAAGAACCACGACAAAACAATTGAGTTTTGGTCCAACCTAGATGGTGTTCAGCTGGGCAGGAGGTTCTCAAGCTGGGCAGTGCGGATGGTGTCTTCTCCTCGCCCTTCTTGGGTTTGCCATCCTTGTGGATGGTCGCACAGGAATTTGCAGATTTCCTCCAGATTACTGCTCGGTGTCTTTAGGTTTGCAGAAGTCACCTGTGACCCGTTTGCTGGGTCAGAGGCTGGTTGCACGGACGGGTTGTTGCACGGCAGCTGGTCCAGGAAAGCCGATGACCTTGTGCCTTGTGATCCGTACGCCAGATCCCTACCTCGGAGATGCTCCAAGTGATCTGTGTGGACCTTTCATTTCATCCCTCTGTCTGGAACATTGGAGGGATATTTAACTGCTCCGATTAAATTCACGACCACCTCCACCGAGAGCCCAGCGTGGGAGCTCCGGGGAGCGTCCTGCTGGTCCCCACCAGCCCCGTCCTGTGAGTTTCCCCAAAGTCCCCTGGTAGAGTGAAAGCTAGAGATGCTTTTTGTTACTTGAAGTATTTTCCTTACAAAACGCTGGCGAGTGTAGTTGACATAAGTGGATCATTGAAATATTAACGAGCAGATTTGTAGGGAAAGGGAACTCGCGTCCTCTGGATCAAAGGAATTTGTTGTCTATTAATTTGATGTATTTACAGCTTCAAATGTTTTCTGAATGTCTTCTTGCGCTGGTTCTGTTAGCGACCGATGGGAATGTTTCTAATAACCTTTTATTTGTAACAAAGCTGGCAGAAATGTTTTCTGCTTTACTTCAGACTTGGTGGCATTGCCTTCAAGCGGGTCTCTGGCCTCGGAGGTTGAGTTAACCCCTTGGTATCCGACGGGATTGCACCCATAGCAGATGTATTACAATATCTAGAAGCACTTGGCTCAGACTGCAAGAAATCTGGTTTAGTTCTTGAGAGCCCAATATTTGACATGCAATTAAAAGGCTATGAGCTCTGCTAACTCTTATAAATTTCTTTTTGCAAGTCTGGCTGTTAAAGTCCGCTTTTATTAGCCACCTGTGCACGCTTTATTTTTTAAATAGGGATGTTGGCCCTGTAAAGCTGACTTTTAAAAAATTTAACGTATCAGATGTTATTGAAGTATCTTTACAGCGCGGGGCTGTTGTTGCAGCTGCAGCTTTGATAGCTTGTGTTTGCAGCTACTGCCGATCTCATTTGCTGGGGGAGCTCGCGTGGGGGGTACGTACGCACAGAAACAGGTTTTGTGATTTTTCCCGGTGAAGCATCTACAGGCGGAACTGGACAGGGCATGGTGTTCAGGGCGAGAAGCCGTTCCCTGTACACAAATCTGGAGGGTTGAAGCAGCCTTTAAACCTTCAGCTGATGGGTTTTCAGACATCTCGTAGCCTGGAGCAAAACAAAACCAAGTCTTCGTGCTGCTGCAGTTGGGTTTGTTGCAATGAAACTTCAGCTAAGGTGATCTTTAGAGAAAATAAGATTGTTGGGTTGGAAGGGACATCCAGGGAGGTGTCTAATCCAACCTTCTGTGCAAAACAGGTTAGAATTTTGGGTCAGGCCAGGTTTCTCAGGGTTTTATCATCAAAACCTCCCAAGGATGGAGGCTGCACCATCTCTGGGCAGCCTGCTTTTTTTATTATACCCGGTAAGAACTGCTCTTGTTTTGTTAATGCTTGTTTTAAGTCCACCTCCCACCATGGACCACTGTGAAGAGCCTGGCTTCATCTTCTTGATGACCTTCTCATAGAGATTGAAGGTGGCTCTCAGGTCACCTTGAAGTCTTCTCTAGGCTGCCCAAGCCTGGCTGCCCCGAGGCACATGCTCCAGCCCCTGACCCATGTCAGTGGCCTCCACCTGATACGTCTGGTTGGTGCCATCCTTGTCCCAGGAGAGCCCCAACTGGACACACTGTTCCAGATGTGGTCTAACGAGTGCTGAGGTCCTTGGGATGTGGTGAATGAACCGTTCTGGTGACATTTCTAAGGGTGTGTCATAGAATCCCAGAATGGTTTGGGTTGGAAGGGACCTTCAAGATCATCCAGTTCCAGACCCCCACCATGGGCAGGGACACCTCCCACTAGCCCAGGTTGCCCAAAGCCTCATCCAGCCTGGCCTTGAACCCCTGCAGGGATGGGGCATCCACAGCTTCTCTGGGCAACCTGGGCCACTGCCTCACACTGAAAAATTTCTTCCCAATATTTCAGCTCCATCTCCCCTCTCTCAGCTTCAAACCGTTCCCCCTGGTCCTGTCACCGTATATCTACTTTCCCCAGCTCCGAGCCCTGAGCCAAAGGATGCTCAGATTTTTGTTATGTTTTTAGTTGGTATTTTCTCTGGTATTTTGGTGGGTACTTTTTTTGGGAGCGCAACTAGCTTTGTGCTTTTGGCAAGGAAATGGTCCTAACAGTCTATAGGTGAGTAGTTTTTTGGGTGCTCAGGGACCTTCCTTCCCCATCACGGTCAAGGATGAAGAACCAAAAAAGGGGCGTTAGCTTGGCAACGGTGCTGGAAGTCACGTTGGCCATCCCATGAGCTGGGCCTCAGTTGGGGAGATCCTTGGATGATATCATCGTCCTGGAATGCAAATTTATCCGATCCAGCGAGACTTGGATCAGCTCTCCCGCAAGCACAAACAATAAAAGTTGGTCTCCCGCAAAGGGATGATGGGATTTCTGGTGGGCGCACGTGGCGCAGGTCTGGCTCTCGCTCGCCTGGTTTATAGAAACCCCTAAAACGTGAGAGCACTGCCAGGTGTCTCCAGGCATTCGGTCTTAATTCTGAAACTTTGTGTGGGACTGCGGCCAAGGACCGGACACCCCACTGGAGGCAATCTCATAAGCATCGTCTTTGTTATATGAAGCGAGTTGCCTTCTGCGTCGTCTTCAGCTGCTGTCTGCCTGTTATGGAGCATTTGCACTGGTCTGCAAAGATCTGCCCTGACCTTAGAGTCTCGTTGAGGTATAATTTTATGCTGGTTTTTAATATTAAAAAAAAATATATATAGTTAGCTGTTGCAGCTGACTCAAATTTTTTTGTTTTATTTTTAACGGGATGGTGGCTCTTGGCTAAGGGTGCTTATGGGGCTTTAACGTCAAAGCTCTGACTCCCCAGTTTGTCTCATATATGCTCAATGGGTTTTTTTTTTGTTTTTTTTTTTTTTTTGGGTGCTTTTCCTCCCAACTACAGATTTAGGGTGTCACGTCCATTTTCTCTTCCCGCCCCAGTAATAAAACCCGCTTGTGTGATGTGGTTTATAAATACTAATAATTTCCTCCTAGTCGGAGACCTTATGTACCGAGCATCAAGCAGGCTGGGGAAAATTAGCTTTTCTGCCTTATAAACCCCTGCGAACAGTTGTTGCTGATAGAAATGTTGACAGACCCCCTTGCTTGGCGGTCTGCGTGGTGCCACTGGAATGAAATGTCAATAGTCTGTGCATGGGTGGGACAGCTTGTATACAGCTGAGCCTTGCACTCTTTATCACAAACAAGCAACTCTTTGGAAATCTTCAGTGATTTCCGTGTTGTTTTTTTTTTTTCCCCAAGTATTTATTTGCTTTTCTCCTTTTTAAGCCAAATTCTTGTCACTTACTGCTTCCTGGACCCAACGATTTCTGATTGACTTAATAATAATAAAAAAAGTACCGTGTGTAGATTAAGCTGCTGAAATGCCTTCGAGGCGTTGTTTATAGGTCCGTGTTATTTCCTTGCCGAGGGAAAGTGAGTACTTTAATGTCTTCCATATTTCACAAATCTCTCCGGCTTGGATGCAAAGTGCTGTGGCGTTTGAAGATGCTTTTTTGCTGCTTTTTGGGAGATGTTGGCAGACGCAGCTGTGATTCTGCCCCATAAGGTGAGTGTAACGTGTCTGAAAGGTTCAAGATCAACACTGTTGGAAGCTGAAGACCTTACCGTGCTGTGGATGAGTTGTGCTCTGGAGGGAGTGTTTTTTGGGGGAATTGGGGTTGGAAAGAACAAGCTTTGCAGCCTGGGCAGGCTCCAAGGACACCAGCTCTTTCTGAAGCCTTAGAAACACGCTCCGATTCTGCTTTGCCTTATAAAGCTCTACTGCAGGTCCCTGGGGCTCCAGCTGTAGCGTTCTACCATCTCCATGGGCCAGTGGGAAACGTGCTGTGACGGGGCTGCCGGTAACGGCTCGTCAGTCCTCGGGTTTGCCCTCTGGATGGAGAATTCTCCATCACCTCATCCTCGTATCCCTACAGGTTCTCTCTGTTGCAGAAGCTTGTGGCGTAATTCCTGTTCCTGGTCGCTTCTGTTTGATTTCCAAGTGAGTGGTGGTTGAAGGTGGTTTGTTGACCTTCTCCGCAGAACCTCAGAAGTGGAACCTTGGGGCTTAGCAACCTCTTAGAAGAGGAGCGGTGTTCTTATTTATTTAGCTGTCCTTCTACAGCCAACTGAAATACTCTTTTGGGACAGAGCTGCGTAGCTGCTGACCCTTTGGCCAGAGCACCACATGAGGCCAGTCCTTGAGGGACCCATCGGCACACTTTGTGGTCAAGGATGCTGATACTACCTTGGCCTGATGGGTTGCTCATACACCATCTGAGGTTGTTTTTTTTTTTTTCCTAACCCGGTGGACTATTTAGGCTTTGCTCATGTTGGGAAACAAATGAGATGCTGCTAATATTGACCTCCTCATGGCTTCTTTCCTTGTTCTCCCGTTTGCTGGATGCTGTGTCAGTGTAATGCAGTGGCTGTAGGCTGTTCTTGCAGACGACAAGGTGAATCCAGTGTTTGCTTCCTTTTGGCATCTGCCTGGTTCTCATTTGAACGACCTGGCTGGGCAGGGAGCTGAGGAAGCCTGGGAAGTGGCAGATGAGCTGCAGGTGTTTAACGGTACGGATCTGGTACGAAGTGGAAGTAGCTGCGTATGCCACGTTGGCTTTAGAAGAGTTTGATGTCTGATTTTTAATGTTGACCTTTTTCCTTCTTCTCTGATCTAATGATTCTTTATACACTGGGGGACAGAGGAAGAGTTGGAGGAGAAGTGGCAGGTGATGAACTCTGTGCTTTTAATCGTAACTTAGATGTAGGCACATGGGTTTTGCTCTTCCAGGTTTCTTTGCTTTAGGAAGCCTGAAGACGGATTCTTCATAGGGTGAGCATGTCTTTGGTGTTGGACCTTCCACTGCACGAGGGGAGCACGTGCTCTGCTTCTGGTGGGCACTGGTTTCTCTCCGCATCTTCCTGCGTCTTCAGAGAGAAGCAGGAGATAATTCCATGGACGTACCAAGGGCAGCTTTGGTCAAGTTCCTTAACGACTGGTAAATAAGCAGCGATTTCCTCGGTAGTTTTGAATTCTGCAGATACTCAGGATGGATAGCCTCTCGGTGAACTGTTGTCTCCCATGCTCTGCTGCTGTCTTACTGTGGACACATAGTTGACATCCAGACGCGTAGTTGACACCCAGAAGTTCAGAAGGATGTGGTGGCTTGATGTGCAGATGAGGAGCTGATGCGGTTTCAACGTTCGTGACGTCTCTAAAGCCAACGCTGATGCTCTGGTGATGGAGGTTGTACAAGGATTTAAGTAAGAGTTTGTTGATGGAATTACGTGGTTATGTAGCTCCAAAATAATGAATCATAAATGAAAATTATATTTGCCACTTATAATATCCGTATGTGAGTACATACTAACTCCTGGTGAAACTTTCTGTAATGCAGCTATTACATAAGAGTTGAGCGTTATATGCAATGCAGGTGTTGCCACTAAAAGCATAGAAATGATCTAAATGAGCAGTATTCAATTTTATAACAGTTTTTAGGCTTGAGTCTAAGTGCTGTAATTTTTTCAAGTTTCAGGGAACTTCCACTAAGAAAAAAAAAAATTTAACTGGTGGCCGCTTAATGGTAGAACAGAACAGAAATCTGGGGAAAGGCAGTGTGTAGGGGTATGTCTGGGACCGAGGCCGAGTGGTATAAAATGTTGTAATAGCAGCTTTGGGAGAGAATTTTTGTGATAATCACCCTTCTGGAGTCTCAGATTTCTGGGTAATTTTGTGTAAATTTGACAGTTGTATTGTACAAGTTCAGCCTTGTAACATCCAGTACCTGGGGAGGGGATGGGGGAGTAGGGACGGGAGAGGTGAGGATTTCCACAGCTCGTTTCCCACCTTGGCATTGGGCTGGATCCTAAAGAAAATCCTTTTTTGAACTGAAGAAACCCTTTTTGACTAATTTGCCTTGAGCAGAGCCGTGAAGGCGCTCTGGGATGGTGTGGCTCAAGGTTGGTCTGCCCACCAAGGGTCATAGTCAAGAAGGTTGGGATTTCCATCGGTCCTAAAAACCCGGTAACGCTTCCTTTTTTCGCATTATAGAAATCACCAGCCTGAAACCCTCTTATTAACAAATTCCACCTGAACAAACATGATTTACAGAAGTACGGGAGGTACCAAAGCTAGAGCAGAGGGAGCCCAGCTGAGCTCGGGGTCTTGGCGTCGGTGACAGCACCTGGGGTTGTTCCCACGAGAGGTGCTTTGACCTTGTTCCTGTGCTGAAAAAAAGCGATTTGACAGATGAGTTTTCCCCAAAAAAATTTGTCTTCAGCCAAGCAAGTAAACAACGTTCCCCCATGCGTGAGGACATGCTGCTCTGGGACTTCAAAGTCTGTGTAGAGCATCAACGAGGATCCAGTGAGAGCGGTGCTGGAAGAGCCCGTGGGGTGGGTTTTCCTTTGGAGTGATCATTAGATCTGCTAATCGTACCCAATTCTTCAGACTTCCAGAGTCGGTTTTGTGCAGGTAGCCAGATGCTGATTGCTGTTGACTTCTGATCCCGTAAAACCTCGATGGAGCAGCTGGAAACAATTGAGAGCGAGTCCAGATTCTTTTGTTTAACGAGACAAAGCCCATTGTGTGCTGGAGCAGCGCATGAAGGATGGTTTCTGCTGTATGCTACCGAGGGACAAAGGGCTGAGCACTTCATTTGAAAAATGACTTTCCCAGACAAAAAGAAGAAACTGTTGAAGCAAATGTGATGTGCAAGTTGAAATTATTTTCTGGTATGCAGGGGGTAGAGCGTACGGTGTCTCGCTGACATCTGCGTCCACCAGGGAGTGCTTGAATAGGTCTCGAAAGTGCATTTCTCCAAAGAAAGTACTTTGGAGTACTGGAGCCATCCTTTTAGTGCCTGCCTGAAAGGTGTGCTCTGGGTTCATGCACGCCAGAGTATTCTTTTTGAAGGATCAGAGTGAGTTGTAATATGCTAAAAATTATCAGCGTGTTTCTCTCTCCTCTGAGTCAGGGAGCAGAGCAAATGCCGATCGGAGAGGCTTTCCATTTTTGGAACTCTTTGAGAAAAGAATAGAAATAAAAATTTAATTGTAGGAGTGTCGTGGGTTGACCCTGGGTGGAGGCCAGGTGCCCACCAAAGCCGCTCTCTCACTCCCCTCCTCAACTGCACAGGGGAAGGAAAAATATAACAAAAGGCTCATGGGTCAAGGTAAGGACAGGGAGAGATCGCTCACCAGTTACCATTGTGGGCAGGACAGACATACCTTGGGGAAATTAGCTTGATTTATTACCAGTCAAATCGGTGAAGGGTAATGAGAAATAAACCCGAATCTTAAAAACACCTTCCCCCCACTCCTCCCCTCTTCCCAGGCTCAGCTTCACTCCTAGTTTCTCTACCTCCTCCCGGCCAGCAGCACAGGGGGACGGGGAATGGGTGTTGGGGTCAGTCCATCACACATTGTCTCTGCTCCTTCCTCCTCACTCTTCCCTGCTCCAGCGTGGTGTCCCTCCCACGGGAAACAGTCCTCCATGAACTTCTCCAACAGAAGTCCTCTCCACAGGCCGCAGTTCTCCACTAACTGCTCCAGCGTGGGTTCTTCCATAGGTTCAGTCCTTCAGGAACAGACTGCTCCAGCGTGGGTCCCCCGCAGGGTCACAAGTCCTGCCAGCAAACCTGCTCCAGCCTGGGCTCCTCTCTCCATGGGTCCACAGGAACTGTCAGGAGCCTGCTCCAGCGCGGGCTTCCCATGGGATCACAGCCAGCTTCGGACATCCGCCTGCTCTGGCATGGGGTCCTCCATTGCTGCAAGTGGATGGATCTCTGCTCCACTGTCCCCCTCCATGGCTGCAGGCGGGTGGATCTCTGCTCCACCGTTCCCCTCCGTGGCCGCAGGTGTATGGATCTCTGCTCCACCGTTCCCCTCCATGGCTGCAGGTGGACATCTGCTCCACCGTTACCTCCATGGGTGCCAAGACACAACCACATCACCCTGGTCTTCACCATGGGCTGCAGGGAAATCTCTGCTCCTGGAGCACCTCCTCCTGTCCTTCTGCACTGCCCTTGATGTCAGTAGAGCTGTTGCTCTCGCAGATTCTCACTCCTCTCTCCACCCCTATTGCTCCACCGCAGGTTTTGTTTTTTTTCCCCCCCTTCTTAACTACATTATCCCAGAGCTCTACCACTGTTGGTCATTCTCTTGACCTTGGCCAGTGGTGGGTCCATCTTGGAGCTGGTGGCGTTGTCTCCATCGGACATGGAGGAATCTCCCAGCAACTTCTCACAGAAGCCACCCCTGTAGCCCCCCCAAAACCTTTCCACGCCAACCCAGCGCGAGGAGAATGGGCTGTAATGAGAGAGTGCTGTTGGGACTTTGCTGTGGAAGGGGTCGCACAAAGGCGGGGCGTGAGCCCGCCGCGGTGCGTTATTAATTCGGTGTGTGCACGCTCTTGTTTTCGAAGGGCAGGGTTACGCTTCCAACGGTTTTCCTCTCTTGCCCCAGTGTTTGACAGGCTGATCTGAGGCTTTAGCTGTTGGAAACCACTTCAATGGGCCCCGCGAGCTGTAAAGATTATCTGAGCAGGGGCCCAAGGAACTCGCAAACTTGAGCAATCAATCCCTTATGTACTGGAGATCCAGGGCTAAAGGCTTTCCTTGACTGCCTTCTTAGACCGACCCAAACTATTTTATTTTTTTTTTTAAACTATTATTCCTTTTAAGTTAAAGGCAGAGCGAAGGGGGCTGGGGATGGGAAGCCTGGAGACCTGAAGTTGGTGGTGAACACGGGCTTTGTATTAGAGGCATGATGTATCCGATGAATTTTCCTGCTTTGCCGGTAGCTTGGGGTTTTACACCCATCTGATGGTCATTTTTTATCGTGGTTTCTCTTCCCTTCTTTGAGTTGCTGAGACGCCAGCTCGCTCCTCTGTTGTTTTCCCAGACTTGTCAAGGAGCTTTGCTCAAACCTTGGCTCCCGTCGCTTTGGATATTGCAAAACGAGGGAGCAGCCCCGGCAGCTCGGGCCAGAGGACTCTTCATCGCAGCTTCCACCGCTCATAAGCTTCCCATTAAGATAAGCTGCAGGAACTGTTGATATTTATATTCCAGTCGTGCATCCTACCGGACAACTTGGTTGGAGCCGTTAGCTGCGGGGAGGGGAGGTCTTGCCCGTGTTTGGTGTGGACACGAGCGAGGAAAGCGTGAAAGCGAGGAAGGGTGGAAAGCCAGGCGTGCATCTGCTGGGGGGAGAAAATGGGAATTTTGCAATAAAAGGGCTTTTGTACCTTTGGAACCACTTTGCATGGCTGTTGAGTGTGAGTCGGCCGCATTTAATTAGGGAGGCTTAATTACAAGGGGTTAATGGTGATGGGTAGCCAGGGAGAGCATTTGGAAGTGCTGCATCTGGAGCAAAAAGCTGCAGAATTGTGTTAGGAGATGCTAGGAAACCTGCAGGCAGTCTCAGTAGCTCTGCTAGTCACCAAATTCCTCATTTATTTTATTTTCCTCCTTATTAATGTCATTAGAAACTAGTGTTTAATTTCTGGAGTAGGCGGTTTGATGGCCCGTCCAGGTTTCCCTCGCTTTGGCACGTCTCGTGTCTCTCCTCGGCGATCTCCGTTGCGGTAACTCGTCCTTTTCAGCTCTTTGAAAGGAGAGGATGCCCACTGCTTTCCCCTTTAGACAGTGAAGATGAAAACAAAGCTTTATAGGATCCCTTTTAGACAATCAGACTCAAATTAGGGTTATTAATCGGTGAGAGGCAGCATTTCATAGTGCCCTGTTCCAGGACTGTGAGCAGACGTGTTTTTACTTTGTGTTAATTTCTTCTATTTGACAAGTTCTGATCCATAGAAAAACAAATTAATGAAAGTTTTTTATTTAAAAAAATAATCCATCTTTTTCTTTCTCTCTCTCCGTAAATTAGAAACATTCACTTTTGGGAAAAAAAAAAAATTCTGCAAAGTTAAAGGCAAAATGATGGCATTTATTATCTTCAATTTCCATGACTAGTTAATTTTCCTTGTGTGTGGGTGGCTAAATAATCCTTCTGTTTCCGAAATCTTCCCAAGGAATCCTTTGTTAACTGCAGCGAGACGGGCGCCCGCCGTGGAAAGTTGAAATGGTCAAACGAAACCCGCTGCCGCCGGGTCGCTGCGAAGATGGCAGATAATAAGAATTTACTTAAGGGATTTTACATTTCCAGTGTGTTAATCCTCATCGGGATTTACTCATCTGCTCACGCTTCCGACTTTCTCGTGGAGGACGGGAGAGGCGTGCGCTGGAGGGTTGAGGCTTTGCGCAGAAATTTTTGCGACTGTAGAGGAGCATCTTCTCTGCTGGTGTTGGTGGAGGAACCACCTGTAGAGACATCTGCTGACCCATTCAAAGCTATGTTGAATCACTTTTGGCTGTCTGCAGCCGAGATGACTTAAATTTTCTAGATTTATCTCTCTTCCTGGGGAATTTGTTTTAGTTTTTTATTCTGAAGCCTTTCAGAGCCCTACGGGAGCATCACGGGTTGCGTTGCCCATCCGTGGTCCTCTCTTGGAGCACAGCAGGTAGCAGGATGCGGCCAGGAGGCACAATCCTGGTGTTTTGCTCCCCTAGAGCAAAGGTTTGGAGGGAGATGGGGTGGAGAAGTGTGAACTTCACCCCTGGGTATCAAACAACAGCCATCAAGTCGCGATGGTTGAAACCAAGCTGGAGAACGGCGTCCGATGGCCACCCAGGCAGCACCCAACAGCTCGGTCTGGATGGGGGCTTGGAGCACGCTGCAACCTGATTTGGAAGCAGCTTCCAGCCATTTAATTATTATTATTATTTTTTTTTAATCCTTAAATGAATGGCTGGGGTGGGGGGATGCAGATGACATCCTCAATTTGGGATTTTATTCTGGCTCAAACAACAGCGCCCGGGAAGAGGAGCTCGTCCGCCTCCTTGCCACGGTCCTTTTGAAAGCCGAGGCTTTGAGGAGTTTAACGTTATGAATACCTTGGGCTCGGTGGCATATGCAGAACAAATGTGAATCAAACACACAAATAATTCCTTCAAGAATTTTATTTATTGATGTGGTAGCGCAATACTACACTGTTTACAATAGAGAGTTAAGTGGGATTTTGGATTTGCTGGGAAGTTGACAGCTTGCGGTCCCGAGCAAAATTTCTGCCTTTTGTGGGATGAAAGAATAAAAGCTATGTTCTTGAAATGGTTATTTATAAATGATTTGAAAGTTTGTTCCCTTTCCAGGCAGGGGAGAGCCTGCCAGGATTGCGGTTACTGCAATGGTGAAATTTTGGATGTGAAAAAAAAAAAAAATAAAAAAAGAAATCACAGAAGTCTGTTTGCATTAGAATAACAAGATAAAGAACCTCGCGGAGGCTTGCGGAGGACTCAAATGAAATGCAGTTGTGAACAGATTTCCCTCGCTGCCTTTCTCACGGGTAAGACGTTGGGGATCTCTGAGTCTCTGAGCAGAGGAATCACTGGAAGAAAAAAAAGATAATCGGAGACGTGGAGTTCGGCCGCGCCGTTGGGAAGGGGATAGGAGATGCCGGCGGGGAACCGGAGCAAGGCAAACCTGTGGAATTAGCCAGGCTCTGTTCTTTTTTACTGCCATAATTTTATTTTATTTTATTTTTTTCAGGCACTCCGTTCAGTGACAGCCTGTGCAGTTGTCTCTCCTGTCCCCTCTTGGGTCACCCTCGGTGTTTGCTGGCTCCCAGCCCGCGGTACGTGTGAACGTGCAGCACCGGCACTGGGGGGCCAGGGGTGAAATCTGTGCCCAAAAGGAGATAATAAATGACAGATTTTTTTTTTTTTTTTTCATTCTGTCTTTTGGCATAGAGCAAATTCGGTGGAGAAACAGGGCTGTGGGCAGGGGTTGTTGCCTTCTCCGTAGGACGAGGCGTGGGGAATAGTGGGCAGTGTAGGACATCGGAAACGTGTGCTGTAGGACATCAGACGATGCTGCTGTCGCATCCAGAACAGGTCCCCGGTGCCCGATGTGTCCCCTTCCCCACTCAGCCACAATAAACCCAATCCTGCTCTGGGATGGGTGAATGTAACCCCTCTGCTCACGGTGCAATGAAAGCCTGGGGTGTCCATGAGAGCGTTGACGGGGGATGACCCATGATAACACGGGTGCGTGTTGAGGTCTTTTCACGGAGTAAACGCTACGGAAAGGGCTGGAGCGGCCAGGGGAGCAGTTAATGGGCAATGGGTGGTTTTCCGGAGGCAGTGTTGTGATTTTGTCCAGATCTTG
>VZTO01013378.1:0-32688 GCA_013400615.1 Syrrhaptes paradoxus
TTTAGTTGAAAGGCCTCTTCACCCGGTTGGCAAGCCTCTGACCGAAGATAGCCATACGAATGTTTGTGGTTGTGACCTCTGCAGCTCCTCTGTGCAACTGCTCTGCAAAAAGCCAGGGTGTGGGGAAAGGGGCTGCTCTGCCCTGAGCCATAATAGGGTGCAGGGAGGGGAGGGCAGCGGAGGGGGTCTGTCATTGGAAATAGCAGATATATCCTCTAGTGCTTGGAAAGGTAGGAATGGGGAAGGGAAAAAAGGGAGAGAAAAGGTCAAAGCAACGTACTGCACAGGGAAGAGAGTGATAAATATGAAGGTGATATCCTGGTGTATGAAAGGGGAACATTTAAAATGACACAAGGTGTTGGAGACTAGCAGGCTGTTCTGCGCACCTCTCCTGCTCAAATCTGGAGCTGAATACCAAGAAGCTGAAAACTTTATTTAGAGAAACTATTCTGCAAAAATTTCTTTGTGGAGGGAGAGAAGAGGATAAGAAAATGCAAATAACCTTATTCATCCTTTGAAAGTCAGGCAGTGTAGCAATAAGTGCATTTATTTGCTTTACCTCTGTGGATTTTTCCACAAAATTTATTTCAGAACTGCAGTCGGATGTAATTTGGCTTTCTGTTGCTCCTTATAAGCCATGGTTTGTCATGTTAATTTTTAGTGGTGTACTAAACACTTTTATTTATCTGTTTGTGTATTTTTAAGTTTGATGGCAAAGTCATTCCTCCAAATTCTAGGCTGTCCATATGCAGGTGCCTGTTTTTGCTGAAACAAGTGTCTGAATGCTTTTCTATTTTGTATGCTGTGCTAGTTTCTCTGAGGCGGCAGGGTCAGCAGAAGACATTGGTGAGAGGTAGGCAGGAAGGAAGGAGCAGCACGTCAGATTCTTCTCTGTCCCTCTGCTCTTTCAGCTTCCAGTAAATGAATCAATCAAAATCCTCATCAGAAAGGTCTGTGTGCTGCTGCATAGTAAATAAAATGGTGCAGGGCTTGCTCTCTGACCTCAAGACAAGCCACAACAGGTCAGTGTCCCTTTCTTGCCTCTTTGCCGGGTGGCCCTGGACATGCAGCTTGCTGGGAGCAGTCCCTGACCACCGTGGATCTTGGCGTGTGGGCTGTCTGGGAGAGGGCTAGCTGGCTTGGCTGCTGCTGTGCTAGCAATTTAGCATAGAGGCTACAGGGAGCAGCGTTTGGGCCTTCTTCATCTGGATGTTTGTGGGTCTGTCTTGCTCTTAGGATGGGATTCATCTCAGCTAATAAGCTTTACGGTGTAATGTAGCTGCCTGTGTGTCTGCAGCAGTCAGTGGAGAGAGAGGCACTGCTACGGGACAGTTCATCTTAGTCTGGTGGTTGTATAAAACAAGGCTCTGTCTCTCCCTCTGCACTGGCAAGAGAAGGAGCATGGACAGCCACAGCCAGGTGAGGTGAATCCATCTGAAATGATGATGGGTAGAAACCATTGTGTCTGTTTTAGAGCTGAGAAACAAAGATGAGGGCTTTTGCCCTGCTGAGGAGTGCTGTATTGCAGGTGCAGCTGGGGGGCAAACAGGTGATGGTCTGTGGGGTAGGCAAAGGCCAAATTTCCACATAACACTTCTTACAAGCTCTTTGGATTGGTTGATACTGCAGGAGAAGACATTAGAGATCTGCCCTGTGAGGCTACACAGTGTTTTACATGGAAATCATATTGGTTCATCTCCTAAAGCTGCCTCTCCTTTTGGAGGATCTTGCTTTGTGTCACGAGTAGGTGCCTGGTGTGAACTTTGGCAGTGGTGTTCGTAGAGGTGTGTTTCTTGCTCCCCTCATCATTTGTCTTTTTTCTCCCTTTTGTATTTAAGCATTTATCCTGCTCTTTTACCTGCTCTACATTACGATGGAGCATTTCTGGCACTTTGATTTCTTGCCTTCTTCCACCTCAAAAACTTCTTTAGTATGTCTACATTTTGAAAGTTTGGGGAATTTGCTGCCTTTTATGACTGTGGAGAGGACTAAGCATCTCACACTCTGTCTTTAATAGCATCCCCCTCACCTCCTTCTCTTCCTCTTTGTTTGCTTCAGTCAGTGACCTCAGAAACTACTCCCTTTCATTTCCATCGTGCTGTTCGGTGACTAAATACAGTCCCCTCTGGCTTTAATTACTCAGCTGCTCTTCTGCTCCCAGTTGAGCATCGCTGCCAGCAGTTTCACCCCCCAGCCTTGATGTGCTTTACATTACACTGCTCTGTTGTCTGCTCCCCGTCTTGTGTCTTAGTGATAAAACACCATAATGGTGTGGTCTTGTTTGTTGGAGGTTTGTCCTTTTCCTCCCTCTGAGGAGTTTGCCTCTAATGAGAAACAGAGATGGTTTCTCTGCTGAGAGTGAGACTGGGAGCCTGGCTGTGCCGGTGCTGAGCAGTGGCCTTCCTCTTCTGCTAGCAAAAGAGCTCTCATCCCAGCAGCCATTGGAGCGGGACCTTCAACATGGAGTGAGGCCGTTCCCTTCCCATGGCATTGACCAGTGAGACTTCTGCCAAACCAGAGGACAAGGAAGCTTGGAGCTGGCTGAGGGGAGGAGGGAGCCAGGCAGCAGCCAGAAAACATACACTGTGCAGTGGCTGCTGCTTGGTCAGGTCTTGTAGGGTGGCTGAAACTGTATAACGTGGATCAGATAAAGTTCTGCGGATTCAGAGAAGTGCAAGAAGAAAGGGTAGTCTAGAGACTTAAAGCCAAAATACCTGATTTTCCTGCTTTGTGATTCTTGAAGAGGGTCTGGAGCTCAGAGGCAGAGTTAAGGGGCTGGGGTGTTTTCTAGCTCTGCAGACATTTGTAGTCAACGTTTATAGTCTGAGCTGCCAGCTGGGCTTCTCTTGCTGTGTCGGATGGCTGTTGCCAGGCCTTTCTTTCTCCCATTAATTTGTCTAATCCCTTTCTAATTTCTGCACACTTTTGGCATCTAAGAGTTTCCTGTGGCAGTGAATTCCACGGTTGGGTTATACAGCACGTTATGTTCATGTGAGAGCTCTCTGCCCAAGATAAACGCTTCCCTGTATAGGAATATGCTGAACTGCTTCCAAATACAACTCCACTATCACTTTTTGTCCCAACATTAGTGAGATTGTGAGGTTTTAATCATACCAGTACATGGAAGATACACAGCCAAGAGAGGCGATGAGCCCTCAGTGTATGCTACTGAGTTGGGGTTGATTTTTAAATCATTCTAGGATGTTTATAAAGCAGGCTGCTTCATTTCCAGGTGGCTCTGGGAGGAGGTGACTCGGCTGTACTCACTAATGTCATTGATGAGCTTGTAAGGTTCCGCGCGAAGGTCCGTCATTACGCCCTCGCTCTGCCGGAAGAAACAGCAGACACTGTGCCAATGGAGGGTGTCGCAGGAGCCGAAGGACCGAAACAGGAACAGAAGGAGAAGAGGCAGCAGTTAATGCGGGAGAGAAAACCCCTCCTGGAGGCTTGTGACAACCTGCGTGGAGACCTTGCTGCCTTTGGAATCCACATAAAGGTAGAAGACAGTGGCCCTCTTTGCGAGACCATTAGTCATTTTTGTAAGACGTTTATTTTTGCCCTTTGTGTCTCCTCGTGAGCTTTCAGTGTTGTGCCCTGCTCTCTGTACACCTGCAGTGGCAGGAGGGGGAAGTTAAACCCTTGCCTGGCTGTACCGCTAGCTTTCTCGTCTGCTCCCTCTCAACCCCGTGTCTCCATGCAAGCTGTAGCTGCTTCTGCAGTCACTAAGGGTGTGGTATTTAGCCACTGAGAATCCCATAATATTCAGAAATTCCTAAATTGCCCCAGTTCAATCCAGAAGGAAGGGTATGAGTCACGTGTGCAATCTTTAAAAAGAGTAAGTAAACTGAGATGACTTAGGAACCTTCCCTCTACCCTCTCCATATCTTCCCCCCTGCCCCCAAAAATGGGAAGTCCTCATGAGAATGTGTCTCTGTCTTCAGCAGCTCTGTTCCAAACTGTTCCTGAGACAGAAGTACTTTGCCCGATTCCTGTACCACTCCGCTCTCCACCCTGCGTTCCACTTTTAGCCTATACCTAATGCAGCTGTGCTTTTCCTCTGCCATTACCCCAGCGGTGTCTCCTGTTCGAGAGAAATCCTTTCACTGGTTTACTGTCTCCTCCTGGTTTCAGGGTGCTACATTACTTCTTTAACAGATGCTGCTTCTTCCACTTCCTCTTGTTTTACTGCCCTTCTCGCCTCCACTCCAGCCTTTTTTGGGCTGGTGTTGCTTCTTACATGCAGAGTAATCCTCCAGTTTCTCTGCAGTGTCTTTCTCCCTCCCTCTGGTTCATGCTGCTCGTTTTCCCCTCGCTCAGGAACGGAGCCTTCTGTAGCCTCCTTGCATCGTTTTACCAGTGGGAGGATGTAAAGCACAATGAGATTAGGGAGTGACAGCGTACATCCTCTTTAATTGCTGAACGTGAGAGCTGTCATTTGTCAACACCCCTATTAAAAGCAAGTGAAGTGTGGTCAGCTGTCTCGTGATCTCAGATGGAAGTGAGCACACCGATACAAACTGGAGTGAGGGCCAAAGCGCAGTGGTGGAGCGCTGCAACTGTGAAAGCAAAGGAAGACTGTGGGAAGTTGGAACATCTGCTTCCTTAGCTTTTTTGTACACAGCTAAATACTTGCTCCACTTATTTGTCAAGAAAGTTTGCAAATCCAAACAACTGCGCTGAGACAGTCTTGGAGAAAACTTCCTTTTGATCTCTTTGGCAAACTGGCCACAGCCCCGCCCTCACCCCTTTGAATATTTGTTTTGGGTTGTTTTTAAAGGGATTTATGGACATTTAATAACCTAGAAATGGGCCTTAGCCAGTATTCAGAGCATTCCATTTATTTCAGTTTCTTTTAATAACCTGAAGCTTGGCATAATCTGTCTCCTGCTTGTCCCAGAATAGTTTGCTCCTGAAGACAAAGCACGCGTGCGCATATGAGGGCACGCAGCATGTGTCCAAAGCTGCGCTCCTGCTTTTCTACTTAATGAGTGGAAGTACCTGAAGGTGTGCTGTGAAGGTTGCCCAGCTCTTGCCTTTGCACGTCCCAGAAGAGTCCTGCAAACAGAGCAGTGCAGCTCTGCGGCTCCTTGTTAGCCTTCCCAGAGCAAACATGACAGGACATGGCCCTACCCAAAGCAGGGTTCTCGCCACCCTCGTGCTCAGCACACATCTGCATGGCTGTGTTGCTTGGCCACCCAGGGTTGGCTATCGCCAAAAACGCCACGGTAATGCAGCACCTAGCAGCTGGGTCCTGTGTGCCTCATAAGCACTTGAGGAAGTAATTTGAATTTCTCTTTTCTAGCCAGCCTCTGATTTCTATTAAACTTTGATAAGCCCCACAGTTTGCGCGCAGGAATGCATCTGTGACTTGCTCTCCCTCTGTCAGATGCAGCTGAAGTCAGCCAGCAACTTCTCAAGTTGATGTGCAGGAGGAAAAGCAGCAGAACAGATGAAGCAGACAAGCTTCATCTCTGCCCAGTGCGGACTAGGAACCCTGGTTTGGGGCTGGGCAGGGAGGGGTTGGCCACTCTAGGGTGTGAGTAGCAACTTAAGAGAATGCTAGTAACTTAATTCACTTAGGAATCAGCTTTGAAGAAAGGATCATTTCTCCTCCAGCTTGTAAGTTTGTGATTTCTGTATGTTGGCTGCTTCTCTCATGCTGCTCAATGCAGATGAGCAGAGTTTGTCAGAAATCACAGAACTTGCAACAAACTGATTAAAATATCCACTCGTCTTTTCATGTTGTTATAGTGTGCACAAAACGCAAGCTACTGTGCTATTAAGTGAAATGCAGTAATTAGATCTTTATACAACAAAATCAATTTTCACTTTAATGTAAAGAGAATTCTATGTTGTACTCCAGTCTCTCTCATGAGTCAGAGCTCATTTAATATTTTAGCATGTTAAACATGTTTCCATATTCAGACAGCTTTTGTTTAGTTTTCAACAATTGCAGTCAAACAGCTAGATCTTGACAGTCAGAAATGCTCAGCTTGACTGTGATATTATCTTTTAAAAATTACAGTATTGCATTACAGATATTTACATCAGCAGGCTATTATCCTAAAATTCAGAAGATCAGATGTGTTAGCTGATGCATCCTCGTGTGTGGGCCATAAGAAGAGCTGTTCTCCCCATACACGAGCCATTCAAACATGAAAATGTGATGGCCCCAGTTTAACAGAAGATACCCATGTGAGGGAGACTACACACCACTGCAGCATCCCACACTGAAGAGCTGACATTTCTATTGTAGAGGATTTTTTTCATTCTTAACTGGGAAGAATTGTCTGGGTTTGTTTTACAGCTTCTGAGCACTAGTAGAAGCAGCATTCCTGCCTCTTTTACCTAACTTCATTAATTGCTTTCCTGTATGAAGCTTGGTTGAAATCCTGTGCCTCTGATCACCGACATGTGTGATACCTGTGTGATCCAGATGGCTGGGACTGACGCACTTGCTTCTTCTTACAGGACAGAGCTGCTGTTTCAACTTGGGAAATTGTGGAAGGAGCGCAAGCAGAGCAGCAGACTGAGAAAAAAAGCTGATCCTTCATCCTTGGACTTGTTTTTTTATTTCAGCTGCTTTGGGAACACTTGTAAATACTAATACTTTCCAAATAAAATCTTTGTAGCAGAACGGCTAACAAAGATATAATCTAAGCGAAGCTGTTGGCACTACTACTAAATAAATAAATACAGGACTCCCAGCAGGTATGTACATGGTGCAGGTGGTAGAAGCATCCAAAATACATTCCAGCACAGAAGCAGCTGTGTTGTCTGACCCAACCCTTGGTCTATTCTAATGTAGGAAATGCCCCGGCCCCTGTTGCTGGGCGACCTGCACTCACACCCTGTTTTGCTGAGCTGGTGCTGAGAATTAAAACAGTGAAGAGAGAGGCAAGAATTTAGGCCAGAAGGTGAAAACACTTAGTTCTATGCCCACTGGTTCAAACAATTTTGTTTCTCTTGGACACAGAAAGTGACGGTTCTAGCCTTCAAGTATTTCCTTATTGCAGTGTTGCTGGTTTGGTCCTATGGAATCTTTAACTGTAATATTGTGGTATCCCATTGCCTGTAAGACTTCATATCTTACCAGTTTTATCAGTGAAGATAAAATCAGTATGTTTAGTTATTAATCCCCCACAAAGTATGTAACCTGCCTCAATTTCAGGATCGGTATTAAGTGTCAGTATTGAAAACACAATGGCTGCTGTGCAGTGTATGATAATATCCACACAAGCATGTGTGCTGTAAACACCACAAAAGGTCAGATCACAAAACCTTCTTTCTTTTGCTGTGTGTCAAAAAAAATGCCCTGGATGGTGTGGCTGCAGGTAGATGCAGAGAGGCCTGCCTTACCCCGGAGGGGACCTGTGTTCCAGTGGCTTTTATATGGGGTTTGTACTTACCTACTGCCATGAAAATATAACAAAAATAAGAACACAGGTTCACCTACAAGGAATTTAATTTGAAAATACAATTCACACAAGTAATCTGTGTCATAGTTTTATCGTGGCTGGCAGCAAAACACAACAACTTAAAGTTAACTCTGTCTCAGCTAAAATGGGAAGCTGTTTTTCTGCTCCCTTCTCCTAGAGAAGATGAGGGGGGTCATCATTAGCACTTTGGCAGATACTTATTTGACACCTTTCGTATTTTAGATTTGCAATGAATGAATAGCAGTCAGCTCCACTTCAGAACACACCAAAGCACACACAATTAATTTGCTATTATTTTTATTTCCTACCAAAAGAAACTGCTACATTTCCAGAATGTTTAAAAATCGTAACAACTTGTATACATTAGTGAATAACAGAGTTACAATTTCTGCGCAGATTTAAAACGAACATGGCAGGTTGAAATCTGTACTGAGCTCTGTTAATTGATTGACTTTGCCTACAAGTGCCATTTAGATATAATACCACCGATGTTCTAGATACAAAAAAAAAATGCTCATTTTTTAAAGGAAATGCAGTAGTTGTTTTAAAATCAGTTTTAACTTCCTGATTTTATTTAAAAGGAGTCAGGCTTCTCAAAGAGTTTTAGGGGGAAAAACAGCAGTAGCTTCATTTCCCCAGAGATGTAGACAGTTTACAAAACTGCTTAAATTAAACACCAAAACTTCTTCTCTTATGAGTAGACATTGCTCTAATCTAAAAAGTCTGTGAAACCTCATAGACCAAAATGAGCAAACATTTAAAAACCTATTTTAAAAATAGGTAACTGGTTTAAAAAGAAAAAACAAAAATGCATCACGGTGAGGTAGTAGTCACAGTGCATCCAGAAATATCAACTATAAGGGCAGAAGGGAAATACTCGGAGCAGCCTTTCTGATTCCAGATGCTTTCTGGGGGCAGCTATTGCAGGTACGAGAATCTGACTAGGATGCATGACACCGTATTGCAATCTAGAGCTAGGTCACTAGAAAAGAGTGGCTGCAAGGAATACCTAACATCTGTTGCAATAACTAGACACATTATATGCTTGTTCCTGCACTTCAGTGAGTATATATACTTGGAGCTACAGCAGAGGTTTATGGGCACGACTCACTTCCAGACCCTAGGGGAAGTTTTGTAACTGTACTTTCCATGAAATTGCCCCTCTCTCCAGATTTATTCAATCCATACAAGCTTTGAGTGAATTTCCAAAAATTTAAGAAATTATATGGTGCAAAATCTCATGCAACTTCCCCTTTTGTACACAACACTTCTCTGCTGTGCCAATGAGCCAGACAGCAATGGCCCCAATAGAAGTCCTGTCTGTCTTGCTAAGGATCAGGCAAAAAGCCCCGAAACTCAGGTGCTCCACTCGGAGCTCAAACCTACCACCAGTCTTCTATTCCTGCCTTTGACTCGCAGTGTACGGCTGCCTGAACATCACTAAGAGCATACAGAGAGGTGCTGCTGGCTGCCTTTTGTTCCTTCCATTCATATTTCTGCTGGTTAATGAACAGTCACCTATATATCTGTACACGAATTCTCTCAGAGCTGTAACTCAGCAGGCAATTTGAGTTTTACAAGCATTTTGCTCCTTCATGATCACTGAGAGTTTGACCAGTTCAGTCAGGTATCACAAATAAGTTCCTTACCTTACCTAGTACCTCTCCAAATGATAATTTCACAAAGTTCATCATAGCTAGTTCTAGATGAGATGAGACCAGCTAAAGGAATAGAAACCAAAATTTTTCTTCAGGTAAGCATAATTACTCTTTAATGCTAAGATACCTACAGTACGTATGTCCTTACTCTGTGATGGGGGAATCTTTTCCAAAAATACCAAGACATTGCAGGAAGGGGGTAGTGTTGAAATGAATGCTGCCTCTGGGACTGGGAATGGGAAAAGGCAACTAATTACATTCAAAATCTACAGCAACTCTCATGCATTCCCTTTCCAAAGAGGCTTACTTTTTGCTTCTTAATATAGTAGAATGGCAAAAAAAATGAAGTGCAATAGCTAATTCTAGACAGAGGGTCTAAGAATGAAAGCATGACAGCCTTGGTACAATCCAAGAAATTCAGTTGAGCTGGTGGAAGAATTTTATCTAAGTATCAAGTGCATTTTTTTTTTTTGCTGTTCACACTTTAGTTATTGCTCAATAACTATCAAAAGAACAGAGGAATAATTTCAGTTTAGTTTTATTATATTATAACAGATCTGCAACTACAGCTTATTTCAGCCAAAACATTTTCATATACCAAACCCTTAAAAAATATCTACATTAATCATATTTTCCTATTCTCAAAAATAAAAAAAAAATCTACCTAGCATACCAAGGCTGCTACAGCACTTGAAAGGGTGCATTACTTATGTAAATTCTACAGTAAAGGTAATTACTCTTGCAGTCATTGTTCTTCCTTTTCTTCTTCTCTGCTGCTTTGGCTTCAGGTTTCAAAAAGTTTGTTAAAAGCTGTTCCAACTTCTGAAACCATGTCAGAGGCAGTCATTGAACGTCCAAATTTTTGAAAGGCTTGGTGGTTAGACTGCCTTGTGAGAGAACAAGCTCCAAATGCAGCCACTAGAAAGGGATTTTGACTAAAAGGAAAAAAAAAACACAACACAACATTATAAACACAATCTGAACACTCTTGTGTAATTCATAAGGTGGTGGATATAGTCTTTGAACCCACAGATGTTTGCCAGTATTGTTGGGAAGGCCTCTTAAGCAAACATCTGTGTTTCTCAGACTCTTGCATTGGCTGAATTTTTAACAAGTACTTCCCTTCCTATGGCACTACATGTGACAGAGAGAAACACCACCAGGGCTGAAAGGATGGAAAAGGAAATCATGCTAAAAAAGTGGGTAAGGTGGTGTTCCATGGTTCCATGTCTAGTTTTACCTATGTGAAACTTCATCCTTTCCTTCAGAAGAAAACTTAAGTCTTACCTGACAGCCTTTTACCCTCTTTTCCTCCCCACTTGCTAGATAACTCAGTTTAGTTTTGTATTGCAGGGGCTGGGGGAAGGACATGGAGATGCAGACAGGAGACGATTTTTAATAGGGCCGGAGTCTCTGCTATGAGGCCTTCATTAGATCAGCTTCACAGGGGTACAGTGGCAGCTTGTAGACCACAACAGAAATTAAGGCATGCTCTCTTAATGCCTCCTACATGCTTATGAACTGCCTAACTGCCTAAGAGAGTGTACCCAGCCCCAGGCAAGTGCTGAACCTCCTCCAGGGAAGGCAGCACAGCCTTGCCACCACCAGAGCACCTTCTCTGGAAAGTGCCTGACAAATCTGGTGGCCTTCTACAACAGGGTTACAGCATTGGTGGATAAGGGAAAAGCAACTGACCTCATCTACCTGGACTTGTGCAAAGCCTCTGACGCTGTCCTGCATGACATCCTTGTCTCTAAATTAGAGACACAGATTTGATGAAGGACCACTCGGTGGATAAAGAATTGACTGGATGGTTGCACCCAAAGAGTTGTGGTCAATGGCTCAATGTCCAAGTGCAGACCAGTGATGAGTGGTGTTCCTCAGGGGTCGGTACTGGGACCAGTGTTATTTAACATCTTTGTGGGAGACATGGACTCAGTGAGGCTGAGTAGACTCTCAGCAAGTTTGCCGATGACACCAAGCTGTGTGGCACAGTTGACACTGGAGGGAAGGGATGCCATCCAGAGGGATGTAGACCGGCTTGAGAGGTGGGCCCAGGCAAAAGAAGTGTGACCAGCAGGGCAAGGGAGGTGATTCTCCCCCTCTACTCTGCTTTCGAGAGACCCCCACCTGGAGTACTGCATCCAGCTCTGGGGCCCCCAACATTAAAAGGACCTGGACCTGTTGGAGCGGGTCCAGAGGAGAGCCACAAAGATGGTCAGAGGGCTGGAGCACCTCCCGTACAAGGACAGCCTGAGAGAGTTGGGGTTGTTCAGCCTGGAGAAGAGAAGGCTCCAGGGAGACCTTATAGCAGCCTTCCAGTACCTGAAATGGGCCTACAGGAGAGATGGGGAGGGACTCTGCATCAAGGAGTGTAGCAACAGGATGAGGGGTAAGGGTTTTAAACTGAAAGAAGGTAGATTTAGACTGGATATTAGGAGGAAGTTTTTTCCTGTGAGGGTGGTGAGACACTGGAACAGGTTGCCCAGGGAAGCTGTGGATGCCCCATCCCTGGAGGTGTTCAAGGCCAGGCTGGATGAGGCTTTGAGCAACCTGGTCTAGTGGAGGGTGTCCCTGCCCATGGCAGGGGGGTTAGAACTAGATGATCTCTAAGGTCCCTTCCAACCCAAACCATTCTATGATTCTCTCAGGCTGGGCCACGGGAGCCACTTCTGCTGCCTTACACCACCAGAGCAAAGGAAAACCACCACAGAATAATTTAGCAGCCAGCAGTGGACTCCAGTTACTGACTGGTTAAAAACCTCACAAAGCTCAGCCATGGCTGAGATGTAGCTGCCCGTAAGTCTCTAAGACCTGCTGACTTTGCCAAGAGTTTTGGGAAGGACCATAATACACAACAAAGGCAAAGCAGAAAGTGAGTTTACAATTAGGTGTTACAGCACAGCTCAGAGTATCTTTTCCTTGAAAACAGCAACTTTATACACTCATCAAGGAGCAGGAGGGAGTATTTAAGCCACCTTGACAGTCAATCCTGGATGCCCAAATACTGCTCTAAAAAAAAAAAAGAGCCATGCACAGGCTTTTGGGCTCAAGGCAGTTAAAGCACCTATTTCTAAAGTTACCACATACCCAGTTCAATATACACCATACTCCAAAGATAACCACCTTAGCATCCTGCCTACTTAACAGGAAAATCCTATCTACTATACCATTAACCCCTGAAAGCCAGTGCAATCTTAGTATTTTAAAATCCTACTCTGCACAGACCTGTTTTGAAACAACAGAGCCAGGCACAAGTATGAAAGGACTGGCTGGACTGCCTGCAGTGCAGGAAATCTACAAACTGATGCCCCCATTCACTGAACCCCAAAAACTCTTCCTTTTTTCTGAAACACACAAGCTAAACAGGACTGGTACAGCAGCTGTTTGAGAAGGGTCACCTTAACACCACCACAGGAGATACAATGTATTGCTGATGCCAGTTTTACTCTCCTGCTTTTCCTTCATCTGTAAAATAAAGGGGTTTCTGAGCAAGCTGTCTGCAAAAGCCAAAGGAGCCCAAGTCAGCAGAGGCTGAAGACCACATGCTGTGTTTGCTAATCTCTCCAACCATTTAACACTGAACTGCTGTACACCAGGCAAAAAAAAAGTCACCCTTTCAAAAGTAAAGCAGTACATTAATTAGTAAAGCAAAATTACTCCTTTAGAGGCAGCTGCAACTTCAGAGACACAAACCATCTTGGTTTTGTTTTTCATTCTGGGTATGTTAGATTTCAGAATTCTAAAGTCTGGTTCAACTGCTCCCTCGTTCCTCCCTGAGACTATGCTCTCCCAGTAACACAAGCACAGACTAGTTAACTCCCATGGATGGCTAACTGTGTGCATCTGCTTGTAGCATCCAAAAGACTACAAAAGATCTCCATTCCTAAAGCTTCAGTAGCTCATTACTTATTGGCAAGAGGGACTGTTATTTCCTTATTGCGTGTGTTAGGCTTCCTTTCAACTTTAAAGCAGCTACTTTCACAGAAAGACTACATGACTATATGCATCAACTAGTTGGACAGGAATTGACATAATTAACAAAAAAGCCAATGAGCAAGTGCATGACTGGACTGCCACTTGGCCTTAAAATGGTCACCTTCCTTGAAATTTGTTTTATTTGCAAGTTTCAACTTACTAAATTACTTACATACAATGCAAGAGGATTAACCAAATTACAAAAACAAAGCTAAATGACATGGTTTTTGAATTACAGAGATGTTACCGCCAGTGACTACCACTTATTTATACCTCATCCTTTCTGCCTATGTTGAATTATTTTGAAAACACATATCCCATACATAAATGTCCTTGGGATCTGATCCAGGTTCACACTCTTCTTTTGTCTCAAACTTGGGGAGATGTCAGATTGCTGGAGTTTGTCATATTAAAATTGTAGCTATTATGTAGACTGCTCTAGAACACCCTTACTTTTTTGAAAGTACATGGATACTTTAGTCTCAGTGACTCAAATTTCATTTGGAAATTTCTATAGCAGGCCTGCAACAGTTACCATAGGAGAACACAGATTCATAAGTATGAAGAAATAATAAATTTTCATACCCATTTGTTTTTTCTGCTCCGGCAAGAAATGCCCAGTGCGCTAAGACTCCAAGAGAACCAGAAAGGAGGTCCCCCTGGCCACCACATCTCCGGCTGCTTCCTTCATGACTGCATACAAGTACTATGAACAGACAAACCAAAACAAAGTCATGTGCGTTTTTTCTTCTGTCTACAATATCCCTGTAGCTGTGAGGGTTAACCTCTGAGGCACACAGAGATTAACCACAGGCAGCAGCATATGCTGAAACACATTCTTAAAAAAAAACCAAAAACATTAAATTACATGCATTAACATTTAAAAAATAAGTTTCAAATTACATTCATTCCATTATGAATAACATTGCACACCACATACACTTTATTTTCTCCACTTCACTCAGCCTGCGCAGAAGATTCAGTCACAAATGAGTTTAGTGATTCATGTGAACTGATGCTGCCATGATGACCAACCACCAAAATGGACCAGGTCACTGCACAAAGCCATTGCACAAATGCGGCTCTCCAGAGCCTCTGACCTTCATAGTTTACAAACATAAACCAAGGTGTTTTACAGACAGCAAATGCAAAATAGAACTAAAACCTCAAATCTTTTGTCGTGCCCATGAGAATGATATTTTACTAAAAACAGCCTTTTCCTTAGGCTTTGTAAAATCACATGCAAAGAGAGATTTCTTTTCCTGCCAATCAACAGTGTCCTCAGCATCCGTCTAAGTTTCCGTCAGCAGTGTCACTGCAGGTAGGCTCTGTCAGAATATCAGATGTTACATTTCTATTTTAAATATACAAAGGACTTTGGCCAAACTTATCTCTTTGTGGAGCTTTAGCTATGAAGAATATGTAAATGGTTTCACTAAATTTAACTCCTTTTTTCTCCCCTATCAACAAGCCCAAGCAGGAAGCTTGAAAGATACATGATGCACACAAAAAGAAAACAGCACCAATTCTGCTGCCCTTCTCCAAACTCTCCTGTGGGTATGTATCTATCCTTAGCTTTCCTTCTTGCTAGGCTCTGAAAAAAACCCAAAAAACAAAAAAAAACAAACAAAAAAAAAACCAAACAACAACAACCACAAAACAGGAGAATTTTATTTTCTTCTCCTAGGAGAACAGGACAGCTGGCAGAATCATTGGTGGCCAAGGAATGATCTTTAGCATCTCCAGTCAGCTACTGTAGAGCTGCTCAGGTTCAGGACTATGCAGACAAATCATTTGTGTGTTCCTGAGCATGCCAGGCACACAAGCGAAGTGTAAGACAAGACACTGCTTGGACAACAGCTCCTACCCTCAATTTTCTCAAGTCACCCAGGCTGGGTTTCTCCAAGGTGTATGAACAGAGCAGCCCAGCTATTTTAGAGAGGGTACTATCTATATTTTTTAAAGTATTTTTTCTCGTATAAAGTAATGGGAAAAATCTTCACAAAACTGAAGGATTTGGAGGTAAATCTTCTTAAACAGCAAGTGGTAAAAACCTGCTTAATGCAAGTAAACCCTTTCCAGTTCATTAACATAGTTCATTTCTGCTTTTTGTTACTCGGTGCAGCAAGAATTGTACTTCACTTCCATTTCCTACTGATTCTTCCAGCAGTAATTGCTGGGCTCGTGAGGCCAAGCAGTTGTGCATTTTTGCTGCCCCTGAGAGGGCAAAGACTCATTAGTCACCATCAACACAGCAGACACTGCTGCAGCTTTGCCAGCAGTTAATTTTCCCAGCAGCTCTTTTCCCCTCCCCCCCTCCATCCCAAATTAAGATTCTGGATGTGCTTCTCAGTGAGCAGTAGTTAATGTCAAATTTCACAAGTGTAAGGCTCTTCTGAGTTAGCTGTTTGAAGAAGGTATGCCCTTTAAGGTGGTGTGGCTTTTTTGTTTTGTTTTGGGTTTGTGTGGTTTTTGTTGTGGGTTTTTTGGGTCTTTTTCTAAATACAGTGCTTTGGAGAAATTACCTCTCATTCTGCTACTTTGAAGATGGTATCTCACAGGATTTTCACTTTGAGGGCTTGAACTCCTGGCAGGAGGCAGGATGGAAATCCTCTGTTCAAAAGCTTTGGGGCTTTCTGACTGACAGCTGAGCACAAGCCCCTGCTTATTAGCTGTATGTCACCATCTGCCACTACTCTGTAGCCCTGCAACCTTCCAGTCAGTTTTGAGCTGTACAGGAAAGCAAGATCTCCTCAAACTAGGCCAATTATAATACCCTGCTATGAAAAAAAAAAAGTGGTCTTTTGTTTGTGGTTTTTTAAAAAGTAAGTCTCAAATATGTGCAGACTACCTCACAGGCAACAACAAAAGCAGACCTTTGTACTCTGCACAGAGATGCTGGAAAACAAATCCATGCAATACCTTCAAAGAAGCAGAACTACAGGAAATTCACTTGAACGAGGGGGGAAAGGTATAACGTTTGGGTAATTCTTGCACAGACGCTCAGTTCCTCAAAGAACATCTCAAAATAGAAGGATGATGAACATTACAACAGGCAATGGGAAAAGGAATAAAAAACTTCTGAACTACAGTCACTGTTAAGAGCTTTTAAAACAGAAGAAGGAATCCCACACTACCATCAAGACAACCTGGCATACTGCCAAATCCACAAAGTCTTCCTGGTGCTTTTCCCAGCCTTCTCCTAGAACAACAAAACTAAAACTGCTGTCTTCCCACTCCCCCTATCCAACATCCCCCACCAAATGTCTGTGACCCACTGTTGAAGACAGCTCAGGCAGTTTGCTAAGGACCACAGGGGTGACATCCTGGTATGCTGCACTGAGCAGTGACAACCAGTGGCAATGTTGCAAGTCCTCGATGAGATGGACATGACTGAATCGTCAGCAAAGATGCCAAGAAGGCGGGCAGTCCTATTCCCTGGAGAGATGCAGAATTATGCCTTTATATGAGGATGAAGTATATTCTGGTCCATTGCTCAGTGAGGCTATACCACGTTCAACTGGGGATGAACAGGTCCATCAGAAAGCCTAGAAAACATGGTTCTTGGAACAGCTGAGGAGACCAAGACAACTGGATGCTGGACAACAGGGAAACTGCAAAGACTGAAATCATCACAATGTGTCAATGCTGAAAGGCAGCAACTGGGGCTACTTAAGGTCAATTAGTCTGACACCCATCCCGATCAAAGTAATGGAGAGATTCATCTCAACTGACAGACCTTAAGAGATAAAAACACACAACTAATGTCAGTCAAATGGGCTGCTGGGGCAGTGTCTTGTTTTGTTTCTTAATAGGTCAGGGCAACCAAATCTGATGTCATTATTTCCCAGGGTAATGAATCAAAAACAACAACAACAAAAAAACCCAACCCTTACCTCAGTATAATTAATAGACAGTCTTTTAATGAAAACTGATTTATGCTAAGTAACTTTCTGGGGGAAAAAAAAACCAACCAAAACACAACAAAACCACCAGCTCCCTGGCACTTACTCACGGAGCACACATGTACTATCCTAAGAAAGGCTAGATGAAACAAAGATGTCATCACTGAAGAAATTGCTGAGTGAAGTATGGCAAGGAGATCTGCTAGAGTCAGAACAATCGCAGCCCTATTCAACAGTTTCAACATAATCTCGGTAATTAAACAGCACATAAATATTGCCAGAACTGTACACAGCAAATACAACACGCCCCTCACATACAGTCACCCTGATTTCTTGCCTACCTAAGTTAATGGAAACAATTTGTACTAAAATATGAGTGCAACAGAAACATTGTCATACCGACAAAATACTGGAAAGTAGAAATTCAAGAGGTTTAGGCTCCACACAATTGAAAATTCTGCCCCAGACTTCCTGGGTAACTATGGCTGAGTCATTAGTAGCTCTATATCTAATATATTTCAGGTTGTAAAATAAATTACCATCATTCCCTTTTCAGCACTCCTTGAAGATAAGATAAACATTAGCATTTGGGGAAGCATTCAGACCATGGTGTCACACTGAACTGTACCATTGCCAGCAAGTTTTAGGCTGAAAGAACTCCCAGCCCAAACTGTGCTGCTGGCAGATCAAAGCCAAGAATGACCCATTTACGGGTATTGTACGCTTAATTAAAAGAAGTCTTATGTAACTGAAAATAGCTGTCCTCTCTTTGAAGGAAAGAATATGATCTAGTAGTTTTGCTGACATCAAGCGCTACAAATTAACTGGGAAGCATGAATTTTGATAAGGTTGTACACAGGCAACCATGCTTACAACACTAGCTCCTAGATGTGTTACAGTTAGAAAACCAAAGGCCCGTGTAGTGTAAAAAGCAATCCATGTCTGTGTGTTCTTGATTCGCAACCTGCACAGTAGTGGAAAAAAATCCAATACAAATCAGGGATTATTTTTTGATGTTTTTGTTTAGAACACAGAATGTGAAATATGAGACACCTAACAGCTAAATACATAATACTGATGACGATAAAGAGCCTGTGTGAAACATTGCACTTACTGAGCCTGCAGACCAGAAGACAGCCTGGAGATTAATTCATGAATCTCACATGTCCTGAACAAGTTCTCTGCACTTTTTTTCCTCTTACAAAGCAGGAGTATTACACTTATCCCAATGTGCTCAGGGATCTGTGCATGAAAGGCACGGCCATTCTGACTTCTGATATGATCCAACAGGATTAGGTCAGCTACCCTCAGCTACCTCACAGAACAACAAATACTCTTCTTTAATCAAAAGGCTTAAGATTTTATTTTCTATACAAAATAATGTAGCTATCAAGGACCATTTTGCTCCATCAAATGCAAGATTCAGGTTTAGACCATTATGAGATCTTGAATAAAATCTTTCACCAATATACACCTCTGACCTGGCAGATATTCATACTAGTAAGAAATTTATCTTTTTCCTTTTGCAAGTTAGTTCACAAAAGCACAAAGCTGGAGACTGTGGACTCCCACAAATATGCCCCAGAGTGCATACAGACAGGGAAACCATTATTGGTGACTTGGGCTGGAGAACCAGATGACCTTTAAGGTTCCTTCCAACCCAAACCATTCTATGATTCCATGATAAAATCACTCAACTGATGTGGAAAATGTAAGTTGGCTTTTATATAAAGGGTGCTTATACTTTTATATTCCCTCATCACACTTTTAAAACTCAGATAGGTCCTTGAGTGTAAGACACCAGGCAATTTAAGTTAAAAGAAAATAATCCAAATTTCACATTACTTTTCTTAGATAGGTGCAGGAGCCAGGGGACGGATGTGATGACAGACGAGCAGTGCCAGGGAGACAGCAAGCTGAGCTGTGCATGCAATGGAGAGCATAGTGGCACAGTGACAGGTACCATGACCTCCCTGTTTTGCTCACTCTGCAGAAGCAGGAGTGGAGATTAAGGTACTGCCTCTTGGTTAAAATCTTGGCAAAATTTGCTGGGCAGTTGGACACCATAAGAGCTTTTAGCAAGTGAGATAGGGACTAACCAGCACTAAATAGCTTCCTTTCCTGCTCTCCAGGGAACAAATGACAGAAATTAGAAGTACTGCTTGGGGATTTCTGGCAAGAGCTGGCTTTTTACCCCATATTCAGTACTCGGTAATCCCTCTCACATGTTTCTCTGCTTCTCTTGACCATAGCTGTAGCTGGGCAACTGGAGAGAAACTATGTTTGGCTACTGGCTCCAGGTAAAAGTAGTCACAGGCAGCAGCAGGCTGGTTACCCATAAAGTCTGCCTTTTGGAAGGGAGGATAAACACAGGTGCTGGGGAAAATACAGAACAACTCATTATAGCATTCAAAACCAAAAATCCAAATCCTCTACTTCAAGGACCTAACCAAATTTTAAACATGTTAGGAACTAAGACTGGTATAACCACACTTTATTACTGACCAGTTCTCCAAAGAATAATAAAAAGAAAACCTTAGAGAGCTGTGCCATAGTGAATAAAAGCTGACTTACCTTTTACCCACAGGCTGAGTACTCATTCCTACCCTGGTCAGTGATGGCACTGATATCACCTACCAAGAGCATGGTGAAGCTCATCTTTGTAGAGCAGGGAAGCAACAACTGTAGACCAAGCTATAATGTGAAATTGCAAAAGGAAAGAGAAAAACAGTATATAAAACTTAATTTATAAGTCTTGGTGATTATGTTTACAGGGCAGTTGGCAGCTCATAACTGAAACGGAGGCAAATTTTAGAAAAATCTCCTTTATAGTGTAGGATGACTATGAATTTCAGAGAGGCCATGTACATGATTCAGTACCGACTTTTAAGGCTGCAAGAAACTACGTGTATCATCTAATCTGATCTGTAAAAACAAACATTGAAGGAGTCCAGGTACCTCACAGCATGGGAATCTACCGAAGTTCCAGGTATGTTATTGCCATAGCTCGTTTCTTTGTCTATTAATAAAATCTGCCTTACTTTTAATCTGAACTTATCAAGCTTCAGCTTCCAATCAGAATTTATTGTGCCTGTCTGCTTAGATAACAGAGCTATCTACTGACCATAATCCTTCACCGACACCTGTACTTCCAGCTCACTATCAAATCAACTTTATTGTCTTAAACTAACAGAAGTAAATAGGCTAATGAATTTCCTACAGACTCACGAACAGAAGTATTGTGAAAATAACCACCACAATCACTCTGAACTATCAGGTGTTCACCAAGCCAGTATTCCCTGTTGCAAAATTCTGCATCCTCGGAAAGTCTTCCTTCCACAACAGCCAAGCACAGAACACTGAAGCTACATATGTTAAGTTTGCAATTTCTGGTTTTCCTGGAGAGCACTGAGATTTTTTTTTTCCCCAGAAAGTTTGCATGCAGTATATTCCCAAAGGAAAAAGTTTACAAGTGATATAAGGAAACCAACATATCCGTGTGCTCTAAGCACATGAGCTCAAGCAAGAAATGCCTTAAAACAGGTACAGCTTAAGCACTATAAGTGGATGATGACAGGAAAAATAAAAGGCAAGAGGAGTACACAGATCTTTTTTCATAATATTTGATTGTGCTCAGAGGACACTGGCCTGAGCCAATTATCTGGGTTTCCCTCACACTGGAATCATCATGTATGTTGTCTCAGCTGAAAAAAAATGACATCAGATCAAAAGGACAGATGAAAAAAGCAGAAGTTAAGAGCAAAAAACCCGGAGAGAATTCAAGGTCAGTGAGATGACAACATGTTCTGTGTTGTGGCACAGAGCAGACAGTAGAATCTCCTTTCTCAATGTAATTTTGCATTTGAGAAGTTTTTAAAAAATTGACCAACAGTTAAGTCCTAGATCCAAAGAACACTCTTGTTAAAAGGAAGCTGAAGTCTATAGTTTCTGCAAAATTCTCAGGAACCTTCTTGCAGGCAACACAAACCCTAAAACCGGTGTTTGTAACTGACATTATAACCTGTATTAAACCTGAAAACTGCTTTCTTACAGTTCAGTAATGCTGCCTGTGATGTCTGTACTCCAGGAGAGAGAAAGCATCAGTGAGAAACAAGGTAAGAACAAGATAGCAGCCTGTAGCTGGATATCAAACAACTGCTATAAAGGCACAGAACTGTTTTTATTTCAAATAAAAAAAGCCACCTAACTAAATGAAACAAAAGTATCGGAACACAAGAGAGACAACGAACAAGGTGGGAAAAACAAAACAAAACAACAAAAAGCCCCAAAAGCACACAAGACATACACCAAACTTGTGCCACACCTGAACATTAAAAATTGAAATTGGAAAGAGTTTCAGTTGTTTCCTGGTTTTTATGACAAGAGACAATGGAGACTGAGTGTCGCAGCATAACTATATTGCTTCCAGATCCCAGCTTGCTTCACAGTCTGCTACAGTATCTTTACTAATGGGGGTATATAGAAGACAGCTCTACACAAACCAGTTGTCATATTACATCTGTTTCTCTGCTATAAAAGACTCCCATGGCTCTCAATAATGAAAAATTGACTGTATATATGAAATGGTTCTGAAGCAGCATAAACATTTATCAGAGATTAGCATCTCAAGTAATCAGAGGCAGCGCTGCTGCTTGTTATGTATGTGAAATAAGACCACATAGTCAAAATGCAATGAAGGCACTCATGAATTAATTTTACACTGATCACAGTAAGTGATCAGTATAAAAAGTATCAGACAGGCAGCTAATTTTATTAAGTATACTTTAACCACATTATTAAGTTACTGTTTTAAGAAGTTGTAATGACAATCTAGAGTTAATTTGTTTTGTTTTGGTTTTTTTTTAATTGTCAGAGCTAATGTGCAAGTCATATATGTACATGCTAACCTACAGCCCCATGGTGGACAGTATCAAGGAACTGAGAAGTTCATGAACCTTAAGACGTCTTCATTTTTCAGACACATCAATATATGGTGAAACAACAATATTCGTCTGCATTAATTTAGCAATGACATCTGCACTTACATAGACCACCTCAGTTAAGGATTTTAAAGTAGTTCACAAAGATTAAAAAATTGATTTCTCTATACCTGTGTAATGTACAATGTAAGTTATAGCCATTTAAATGAGAAACAAAATCAGCAACTTTTTTCAGCAAATAAATTAAGTGGCACCCTTTTAAAATACCAATTTACACAAATCATCTAAAGGTGATCTGCAAAGATAGCCATCCCTCCCCTTCAGTCTTCATGGGAATACAGTCAAACAGTTACTATATAGTCCAACCATTGGACTACAATTGAAAACAAACAAAATTTAAAAAAAAACCAAACACACTGCTAAAAGCAAAAGGCTCCACTTACCTTTCTCTCCATCTGAAATAAGATCTCTTTCTCCCTTTTGAACAATTGTCAAATTCCCCATGGCTTGGCTGAGTCTTAACACACATCCATGATGATCACTACTGTCTACAGGGTCTCTAAGCTACAACACAAGAATTCCATACACAGTACACAGTTTACTACTAGAACAACATATTCTAACACATGCTACTTCAGTGTACCTATGGGGGGTGGTCTTTCCAGGTATTTTTTCTATACCCACTTCAGTGCCAAAAAATGCATAAGGGTCTCCTTTAAAGAAGGGCTCTGTTCAAGAATATGCAGTGTTGTGGTCATTATCTCACGAAATAAAAAAAAAAAAAACAGAATGCTTCTCTTGTATATAATAAACAGCATATAATGTTTAAGCCAGTAATAAGTTGTTTGATTTTTAAAGACTAAAGACTAAACTTGTGTGTACTTAAATACCAAAAAAGGAAAACAGCTCACCATGGCTTCATACAGTCTACTAAACTCCATATAGTTGGGAGTAAGAATAGCTCGCTGGTAGCCTTGAATAAGAGAAGGCTGCTGGGAAATGAGCCACAGTCCATCCTGCAAAAAGCAGTAAGAAGAACATTTACTGAATAGATTCTTAAATGTCAAACCATTGACTGAATCAAGAAAATACTTACAGCGTCAATAATGATAGGAATTCCTTTCACTTTTGATTTTTCTATAATACCCTGCAAAAAATACAGATAACTTTAAGATGCTTGCTAATTTAAATCTCATAAAATCCAAAACAAATTGACACAATAAATCTGGTAAGTTGTTTTTACAAAGATAGAAAAAGTCTGTTACATTCTGCGAACTAATGTATGTAAGACATTTTCATATCAACTGGTAATTTTACAGCTACATTGTTCTCTCCCTGGTTCAAGTATAAGCAGTGTCAGCAGGGTTTCCATAACTGATGCCTTGGTGTTGATATGCAAACAAGTAAGCAATCTCACTCGCTCTCCCTGCTGTAGGAGGCATGCAATGCTAACATAAGTCACACATAATAAACATACATCTACAATTTTAAAAAAAGAAAAATCCAAGGAAGTATCGCCATGATAGAAATCTACCAGTAACTCTACTACTAATTTTAGTTGCTTTTCTGAATATAGCCCCATTGCAGTATTTGAGTTTATGTACAAGCAAACATCCTGAGACAAGCAGCACATAAGACATGTCATTTCCCTCATGGTCCTGGAGGTTTTATACTTTCAAAGCAAAACCAAGGCAGCCCAGACAACAAACCATTTGTAAAAGTGTTCTTTTCAGCAAGCAGTAGATACTAGCAGACTGTCTGCCCTTGTTCTCTCTCCTAACCCAGTAGTGGCAACGACCAATGCTCAAGCTTTTTTAATGAGCAATGGCTGACAGTCAAGTTTTTTTAACGTTGGCCATTACCAATTTGTCTTTGAAGCCAGAGAGTTTATATTTTTCGTGTATAACAGAGGATGGTATCCATCCAAAAGTCTATTATTTTTGAACATTATTAAGCTCTTCATATTAGCTATCATATGGCAGCGAGCTCCACAGATTAGCAAAACATTATGTAAGGAATAAGGAAGCAGTTCTTAATTAATCTTCAGAGTATTGAACATCCCTCTGTTCTTGTATTGTGGTCAAAATAAACACCGCCTACCTTGCTTCCTGCACATTACTCATCATGGAATATACATATCATCACAAACTCATCCCTACCCAATTCTGATTTTTCCAATAAGATTAGAGATCTTTCCCTTCTATTTTTAAATGGATGACCAGAATTTAGCAGTGTGCTTCAACTCAACACTACTTTTGTTTGTTTGGGCACTGTTTGCATGCGACTGAAACACTACCCACTGCTCCAAGCTTAAGTACTTGTCTCAGCACGCAGCTGCAGCTACATTAGAAGTTACTATAGAATAAAACCCTTTCCATGACATACACACAGGTCTCTGCTTGGGCTGTGTGTCAGGCTGCCAGGTGCCCACACTCCTTGGGATGCCAAGGGAAAGACACAAGTCTTCTCTTATATTCAACTACTTAAATAATTTTGAACCAATCACAAGTTTTACACAATTCATATCATTCAGCTACTACTAAATTATTCAGATTTATGAATCAGTATGTTTAACAGCTGTGCAAGGATGAAATCTTAAAACATACCTAGAATTAGTTGTGGCATACTGAAAACCAGAGCACCTTACTTTCAAAGCTTTTAAGAAATTTATGAGACAGAGTAATTTCTTTATTCATTAATGTTAATCTGCACAGATGTGCACAGCTCAGTTTTCCTTCACAAGAGCTGCACTGCTTTGCCCCTGCTGTGTTAAGTTCATTAACAATTATGTTTAATTTGACTCACTTGGTTATAATAAAATAAGGCTGTGGATCTAGCAACCAGCTTTATGTTTGGTTTTTTTTTTTCCTGTATAAATGAATGCTATACATTCAACAGTCCAATTACTTTTGAACCATACTAAGCTCTTCTGATTAGGTATCATATGGCACTGAGCCCCAGAGGTTGGCAAGATACTATGTAAAAAAGCATTCAGATAATCCTCCTCCAATTTTTGAAGATACAAATACCATTTACTGCAACCTCATTTTCTAACTGATTTTAATTAGAATATTTTTGTACCTTAGCAGCTTCACCAAACTCCGTCAGTACACTTAAAATGATTACTGCTCCACTTCCCACTAATATGAATCACCAGTTTATTCTAATACATCAACTTCAGTAAGCCAGTCTTTCATGTCACTTCATTTTTCAAAACCAAAAAAGATTTCCCCAACAGATTCCATGAGGAAGTTTGAAGGAAGACTCCAAATCTCTGAAGTCCTTATCCTTCCAAACTATTCTCTTAAAATTCATTATGAGCAATCCAGGGAACTAATTTTGCCACAGTTTTGTTCCTGAAACAGTTAAGGTTTGGCTATTGCTGTTATTGTTGGGCCCCTTTTCATTTTTCCTCATAACTCTGATCTCAACTACTGGTTAGAATTTCTATTTTTGTCTATGTATGTACCTAACAACAGGCTAAATCAAGAATCCTGAACATCCACTGTCCACCAAAAGAATGCAAGTTTAAGGAAAAAACTGTGGAAGTTACAAAGCATGAAAAGTATATGTACAGGTAAATAAGCTTCTGGAAGGCTGGGTCACTGGTACACTCCAAAGAAATAAGGAATTTCTTCCTAATAACATTTTGAGTTCCTACTTCTTCAGCACATCCTCCACAATCCTGAGACATTTGACCTCTGCTCTAAAGGGAAATTTCATCTTGCTGAGTAAAACCTACTGGCCAAGCAACTTTTATTGTTTACTGAGTCTCTGAGGTATCAGTTTCTAATCTAACATTCTGAGTAATCTTTTTCTTTCTCCCTTTATAAACCAAATAATCAGGGGATACAGAGCCTTTTGTCTTACTTAGAAAGCTCATTTTTGATTAACAAAAACCTACCCTCATTACTTTCCCTTCTTCTTCCTTCCTTACACCCAGACAGACAAGGAACCTCAGAGAGGAAGTTCTGAGGAGAAAGGGGATAAACCAGCAACTGCAATAAAGTGGTAACAGAGATAAGAGAACCCTTGTAGGACAACCACCCGACAGAAGAAATCACAGAATCACAGACTGGTTAGGGTTAGAAGGGACCTTAAAGGTCATCTGGTTCCAACCCCCCTGCCATGGGCAGGGACACCTCCCACTAGACCAGGTTGCTCAAAGCCTCATCCAGCCTGGCCTTGAACACCTCCAGGGATGGGGCATCCACAGCTTCCCTGGGCAACCTGTTCCAGTGTCTCACCACCCTCACAGGAAAAAACTTCCTCCTAATATCCAATATAAATCTACCCTCTTTCAGCTTAAAGCCATTACCTCTTGTCCTGTGACTACACTCCCTGATGCAGAGTGCCTCCCCATCTCTCCCGTAGGCCCCCTTCAGGTACCGGAAGGCTGCTATAAGGTCTCCCCAGCACCTTCACTTCACTAGGCTGGACAATCCCAACTCTCTCAGCCTATCCTTGTACAGGAGGTGCTCCAGCTCTCTGACCATCTTCAGGGATCTCCTCTAGACTCACTACAACAGGTCCATGTCTTTCCTGTGCTGAGGACTCCAGAGCTGGATGCAATACTCCAGGTGGGAGTCTCTCAAGAGCAGAGTAGAGGGGGAGAATCACCTCCCTCAACTTTCTGGTCATATCTGTTTTGATGCAGCCCAGGACACGGTTGGCTTTCTGGGCTGCAAGTGTGCATTAGGACACAACATTCATTGGAGTACTTCTGCTTCCTATTGATTGTGGACAGGGCTCATCTCACCTGCTACTATTTAAAGGTCAAATGGCTCACCACTGGAGAGCAATTCATCCCACACGGCTTAGACACCACATTTAGGGTGGGATGAATCACCAGCAGACATACCTGTCTCTCCTCAGCTATCACAGACACTTTACTGCTTTATTTTTAGACACCAAGAATTAGGTGAGATGAAGCCCACTTTTAAACACTCTACTACTGCAGATACTGTATAAAAAAAAAAATTTGCATAAGAGGTGTTTACAGCAATAATGGCAACGCTATCTATGCAGAGTATTTTGTTCCTGGAAGAAAAAATTAATTTTCAGCTTAATCTGTATCTCCATATTTGGCATGGACTTTCTTGACTCAATACTTGTAGCATACAGATGAACCTCCACTGTTAATTGCACAATTAATACAGCTCAGAGTAACTGTATTTCCACAGCAAAACTTACTTAACAGTTTCTGATAGGACTCTATGTAGGAGTAGGAACCATCTGATCAGGTATATCCCGTATAAATAATTGTTACATGTGAAAGGATTTAGAAGATAACATTACCAATTAAAAATACTAAGATGTTACTAAGACAAGACCTCAAATCCAAACACCAGTCACACAAGTGAACAGCAACACATACAGGTATCAATGACAAACCCGAGACATAACCCCTTCCCTTCAAACAGCATTTTGAATATTAAGATTTCAGAGATTCTAACTGCAAGATATCCCAGTAGACTACCTTTCTGTGCACAGAATATATTATACCACAATAGAGGTGGTTCAGCTTGGTGCAGAACAAGGCAGGAGCACTTCTTTCACTCAATTCCTAAGCACTCGAGAACATCCAGAAATAAAGGACTGGACTCTCAGGGCAACCTTGGCACTAGCCACAGGTAGACAGGACAATGAGAAGGAGGAGAGAGTGACATGCTGCTGTTGTGCAACCTCATGATCTATGGCCACACCAGCTAGCTAAGACATCAAAGACTAGAATTTGGATCTGTCCTCTGATATATTCACAGCCAGGCCCAAATTTCAGCCTCCTTGCCTTTCATGTAGAGAATCCTAATACCAGAGGTTTGGGCAGTCTCTTTCTAGAGATATTCTGCTTTGTATGAGTTAGCTAAATAATTGGTGACTCTGAAACAGCCCACAACATTTGAATGAGAAACGGGAAACAGGTTCCAGCCTGCTGTGATTAAAATCAGCAATAACGAATTGTATTACAAGACTGCAAAACTCATGCTAGAGCAGATCTGTAACAAGAGCTTCCTCTCCTAAGAATTCAAGACCAGAGTTTAAAGTTTCTACCCTAATTAAACCAAAGAGGAAATGACCCGGGATTCACACTTCCCATGAAGGTGCTGCATGGGACAACCTCTCACACAGTTACCATTTGTTAGTGGCACCAAACACTTGACATTTAAGAACGCCCAAAATATTTCAGTGACTGCAATTTTTGGTGGAGGTGGTTGAAGGGAGGAGAGCCAGAGGGGGTAAAATTAACCTGAATCTACTCCCACTCTACTCTTGAAATACACAATTTCCTGAAAAATCTTTGTTCTGTGACAGGGTATCCAGGACTTGTATGCAAGCAACCTACTCAGTAAGAACTGAAAAAGAAGTTGTGTCACAGTAGAAACCAGTGGTCTATCTGGGTAAAGGTAACGCTTTACTGTAATTGGGAAAATTACCAAAGTAAGGGCAAAGAAATTGTATGTTTTAATCACTTATTTTCTTATCATGAAAGCTACTCCTTGAAATGCAATGCATTCATTTTAGAAGAACTCCGTGTTCTCTGTCCCAGCTTTCACATGGGAATTATAAAATAGATTCCCAAAAATTAATTCCAATCTCTTTTTGGAAAACAAAACAAAAAACCCCAAACCAAAACCAAAACACAAAACCCCCAACACACTGACACCAGAACACATACACGCAACATCAGAATCATTCAGGCTGGAAAGGACCTCAGGAAGAAGAAGCTTGAAGGAACAAATGGGCAGGCTACTGCAGAAAAAGGGCACAGTAATGTAGAAAAGCATGATGCAATTTACCCATTTGATACCCTGCAGCTGTGCTATGAAACACAAGATTCATCTGCACTGCACTAACAGGGACATCCAGGACTCTTGCACACTTCCACAATTATTATGAAAAAAGGGAAATGTGCCGAGATGAGCTAGTTGAGACACTGGTTGCAAAAAACAGCTAGGAGGGGAAGGGGGGGGAACACGTGAGTGAGAAATAAATTACTATGGAGCTCCTAGGTACAATCAAAAGATATTTAATCAGCCACGTAAGTCTTCATAGGGCGGCCACCCTGAGGCACCAGGAGCACATAGCAGGTGGAGCACCCACAGCCTCTTGCAAAACTCTACAGTCAGTCTGGACTTCTCCACTTACATCTATGAGCCATCAATACCACACACGTCCTGTTTACTCTGCCGCACGCAACAGCATACAAGCTGGTTCTCCATGGCTCCTTGGAAAAGAGAATTACGTACAGTTTTGCCCGTACCTGACTCAGAGATACTTTTCAGCTTTTTTAATTAGATGTGTATTGGCAGCAGAATGCCTGCAATGACTTTCAATACATTATTAGTTGTATCACTACTTGTGTTTTACCTTATAAACTGGTTTAGCTACACAATAACTTTGGCATTTGGTGTTTGCAAAGGGAAGAATCAGGAAATTAAGAGCCAGGTTTTAATAAAAGACTGAATTGTAATGAAATAAATAGAAAAACCATAATAGTAGCATATATAAAGCAACATCTATCCCGCAACAGTAATTAAATTTCATTAAGGATACATCACATTGTCATCTTTCTACCTTGCACAGGAAAGATACAGCAGGCAGTTTCCTTTACTGACAGCTGCAATGAAAACTGCATTTCCTAGGTCCTTTCAAGAGTCATGTCTTGGCCTACTCTTGGCAAAATTCCTTACCCATGTGCTCAAAAAGAAGTTCAAGCTTCAGCATGCCATAATAATGGATAGCATTGACCACGATGACATCCAAACATTTTAAGAAGCAGTATAACCTTGCCTTCAGCCCACTGAAAGTGCATTCTACTGCAACCTGCAAATGCCAAGTATGTAATTACATACTCCAGTTTGGAAGAGGCATGCAAAATGTGCATAACTCGGCACTAGTTACATCTCATACAACCTTAAATAATCAAAAAGGAGTGGCAGCCCCTTTCACAAACAACCCTCTACTGAAAGCTAGGATCTGAAACTGCTGTTGATGTGCCACCTATAATTACTTGTACTTTCTGTATGGATGCTGCTCTCATCCAACAATCCAGAATCCATGGTTTTGTCTGCAACAAAGAGATAAAGGGACGAAATAGCAAAAAAATTTCCTGTAAATGCTGCAGCTGGAAGCATTTCTGCATACCCCCCTCCCCAAGGTGCCCAGAAGGAACAAATATGTTCCACCTCAACACACTGCAAATCAATTCCTACAAATAGGCACTGAAAGCCCTAGGAAGCATTTCTGCGTTCCTTGCTTCAAGTCTGGATAAATGCAGAGTTAGCAGGGATTCAGCTGCAATAGAGGTCAGGATGCAGCTCCATGGCGGAGATGCTTGGAAAATGGGCTTGGCAAGCAGAAGTCTGTAATCTTGCACAGCTAGAGGTAGGCAAATATTCCAAACACAAGCTGTGCTCAAGGCTACAGTCAGGGTTGGTGGTGGGGAGAATCTTCCCCACATATATTCTATTTGATACGGGAGGTTTTGAAAAATGCTAAAAATAGAGTTCCACTGTTTTTCTTCACATTACAACCATATTTTCAGTAACCTGTTTTGTTCTTTCTGTTTATTAATTGGTGGAAATATGCCGTTAACTCTGAAACGTGCTTTCATTAGTTCCCACAAACTGATCCAAGAGCTCATCCTCCTTTCAAAACTCAGCAATGTCAATCAAAGTGTCTCTTTGTGGACAAGATTTATATAAATCACCTTTAACTAGCCTAATTGCCCGAGTTTTACTTCATATATTCCTGTATGCATAACAATCACTAGCTCATTAATCACCCCACTAAGCTCTCAAACCTCACATAAGAAATGACTACCACTGGTACTACTTAAATGAAGAGTCACATAACAGAGACTAATATTCTTTCTTTGAAACAAATAGCTTCTTTATCTCACGGTTTATGCTCCATTCAATTTAACTGGGTCTTTTGTCTTTTAACTGTAGTACCACATGCTAGGTCCTGTTTTCTAAAACAGATTTTCAGGTGCACAGGAAAATACTTCATCTAAGCCAGGCAGAGGGTGAGAAGGACTCTAAAGAGCACCCCACTTACATCATCAAGCTCATTAAGTGCTTCGGGAAATGTTAAAAGCTGTTGTTACATCTAAGAAAACTGAAGATGCTGTACACAGCAGCTAATCAAAACTGTTCTATTCTACATCCAAAAAAAAAAAAAAAAAAAANAAAAGAATGATCCACTTGTACATTCCCTCTGAATTCAAAGTAGATCACTTGCTGTCAATCTCAGAGGAAAGCTGCAGCTAACAGTTTCTTAATATCTGCCTCAATCATGTTAAATTCTTAAAGAAGTGACATAATCAAAAGTAATGTCTGAACATAAGGAACACAAGAAAACAAAGCAAAAGCCTGAAATACTGTCCTAGTTACGCAAAAAAAGAGCACTCCTCCTTTTTAGCTATCTCCTCCAAATTCATGATCAGACACCACTTGAGAAGCTACATTCATATACTTCTACCCCTAAACACATCCAAATCCAGTTTAAGCAATAATCCTGTTTACTCCAATCCAAAATAAAAAAAATCTAAACCAGAACAAAGTTTTCTCATGCTGTCTCATCCACTGAGCATTTGTACTCACAAAGCAAACTCTTCAAGGTTTCCAATTTATGGTTGATTATGTTCATGTTAGATTTAGCATAAGATATTAAGGGTCAGCTGGTGGCATTTTGTCTTAAAATAAAACAAATAAACATAAACTTAAAATGAACCCTTGGATTTATCACCACCAATTTCTTTTTAGGGTTTCAAGCTAAATGATGTTCAGAAAGAGTTGAAAAGGTATCCAATTCCAGTGTTCTGCTTACAAATGCTTTTAAGTCTCAAAATCTAATTAAACAACAATATAAGCCTACACACAGAAAGCAAATAAACATCCCACTTCGCTGCAAATTACTTTCATCAAGGTCCGTAACATATATTAGAAAATAAATTCTGCTTGCAAGCCGCATAAACCTGTATTTAAGCTCCTGTTAGCATATTTTCAAACACTGGTTTTCTAATCAAGACATTCATGAGGAAGCCACAGAATACTAATTGTTCTTAGCACAAGCGGCAATAGCTCTTAGTGCAACCAAGATGATCTCTCCACTTTGAGCTTGTGTTCCCAAGCTTTATTCACACCAGTACCACTGTCACAGAGAAAGAAGTGCATCCTATCCCAGCAACTGCCTCATCTTACATGAAGATGTCCACAAATTCTAACTCTCATCAGACTCAAGCAATCAGGCTCGGCTAGTAAGAGAGTAGTTTTTCACTGNGTGACACACACTGAACAATTTTCTGGTAAATAATTCTTCTGCCAACTTGAGTCAACATGAGCAGTGATTCCAAAGAGCAACACATCTTTCGTATCATTGTTCACATTCGTACATGGTGGTCGGTACCACAGTCAATACTACTCATCTATCAACTGCAGCATTAGCCTGGCAGGCTTCTCAGGTGTCTTATCTTTGGTACAAACAGAAACCGGGGAGGCTGCTCAGGTATCAAGAGGAAAATGCTTCTCAAGTCCCACAGTGGCAGATTTAGCTTTAAGAGACCACTATGACAACAAAAGGTGGCTCTGCATTCTCTTGATCTTACAAGAACTAGTGCAGGTAGTGTACTGAAGCACCTGGTCCTGTTCTCACAATTTATTAAGGCTTATGAAGTGTTGCCTAAATCCTGAAGGCATGAGACTTGAAAGGGGGAAATTAATCCAAGTAACCAAAAACAAACACAGAAAGGCTGACACCTCAGTTG